>JAJOOS010001971.1:0-53127 GCA_029582725.1 Solanum chiquidenum
ACGCATGATCATGAAAGTATGTTTATGACTCAAGAAAGCTTATTGATGTGATTGTCTATATGTTCTATGAAGCTTTTCCACATGACATGAATGCCATCTAGATTTTCCCTCAATGCTTTTCGGGCTATTTACCTAAATTAGGTCTTGATTAGTATGGTAGTCGGTTATGCCATCAATGATTATAGGCAACTATTTCAAAACTATTTACATTAGTATATGGGGAATCTCTAGCATGAAGTGAATGAATGTGGGCCTTAAAAGCTATTATGAAAAGATCCTAGATGGTGAAAGGTTTTCTCACGCATGGTTTAAGGAGCTATCCTATGATGTCTCTAGATTTGGTTGGTTACTTAATTGTGCCTTTCCATGGATGATGAGACAATTCAAGATTAATAACTACTCCGTAGGGGATTTATGCTTAACAACATGAGGATATTGAGATTAAAGCTCTCCGGAGTTGAGGTCGGGTTTCTAGAAGCAATCTACTTATCCCTTACCTATGTGCCTCCATAGAATGATTTTCTAGACAGACATTAGCTAGTGTATCCACCTTAGCTAGAAGTTCATGGTTCTACCTTGGCAAGTAGGAAAACCCTTTTTAGTGTGGGAGATACCGAGGGATCATGTTATAGCTCACATGGTCTTTATGTCGGTTATGGATCATTCCCATAATAATAATGAACTAAAGTTGCTTCAAGAAGTATCTCACATGTGTTCAAATATGATGTTCACTTGCATTGATCATGGTTTTATGACTTATGGTTTCTAACTCTCAAAATACATGTTTTAGCTTGATCATTGCATACTTCTGAAAATATCCCTTTTTAGCATGATTTAAATCTTTTATGCATGTCTATCATACTTAGTACATTGGTTTGTACTAACACACACTCTTGCCTACATTTCCCCAAATATTGGGTCCGATAGTAAGGGTACTCAGTTTCGTGGCAAGAGGTTGACATGAGGGATTTCTGAGCTTTGGTGAGTCCTCATGCTTCGAGGATGAATTATCATTATTTCAGTTTTCATTCTTATTTTCTGTTTTGGACATGATGTATGGGCTAGGACCAATTTCATTCTATTGTATTAGATGACTATTGAGACAAGTGTTTATTCTTCTACTTTACTTTTATAAAATGTTTTGGACTTGAAATATTGTTGTTTATCTGTTTTCCTTTTATTTCTTATGTGATGTATGCTAAGTGTCTTGTATGGGCCCTTTAGAATCTTGTACGATATGCCACGTCTAGGGGGTACCCTTGGGTCGTGACAAACTTGGTAACAGAGCACAAGGTTTAGAATGGTCCTAGGATGTCTCATAAGCCACATAGAATAGTGTATTGATCATGAGTGTGAAGCATCCCACATTTATATATGAGAGGCTACAAGATGTTTAGGAAACTCCACTTCTTTCATTACTCTAATGTCATACGATAGAGTGTAACTCTAGGTGTCTTTCTCGTCCAACACCTATTTATGCTTTTCAGAATATGCCTCCATGAGGAAATCCCGTGAGATGGAATAGGAATGTTCATGAGAATGTGAGACAAGAGGTTCCCCAAGTGCTGGTCAACCCTTTGGCCGAGTAAGTGACTAATGTTGAGTTTCGAGCCGCATTCCATGCATTGGCCCAAGCTATGACGGCTCAAACAAATAGAGAGGCTATGGCTCCCGTAAACCCAAGGGTGAGGAACTTTATTAGAATGAATCCTCCGGAATTTAACGGGTCTAATTATGACAAAGATTCTCAAGAGTTCATTGATCAGGTTGATAAGTTGTTGATGATCATAGGAGTTACACTAGTAGAAAAGGCGGGATTGTCCGCTTATCAAATTAACGGTGTTGCTCAGGTGTGGTTCAACCAATGGAAAGAAGAGAGGGTCGTAGATGACGGTCCTATTAATTTGGAGAAATTTATGGTTTCTTTTATAGATCGGTTCTTTCCTATTGAGATGAGAGAGGCAAAAGTACTTGAGTTCATTAAACTTCGACAAGGTGATATGACTGTGAAGGAATATTCTCTGAAATTCATACAATTGTTTAAATATGATCCAACTATGGTTGCCGATCCAAGGGCAAGGATGAGTAAGTTTGTGTAGGGTGATTCCGACTTAGTAGTCAAAGAATGCCTTACCACCATTCTTGTTAAGGAGATGGATGTTTCCCGGTTGATGGTACATGCACAACAAAATAGAAGATTAAAAGATTAAGGAAAAAAATAGGGATTCAAAGACGGCAAGAAGGGATGATGGTGAGTCTTCACATTCAATGTTCGATGGAGGAAATAATTATCAAGGTAAGGGTGGTAGTGCGAAAATGTGCCCATAGTGTAGAGAGTCTGGGGGAAGACATGAGGGTAAATGTCTAGCCGGTTCTAATGCTTGCTTTTGTTATGGTAATATGGATCATAAGATAAGGAATTGTACTTCAGTTTCTAGGAATGAAGGAGATAGTCGTCGGCGGGCTCAAACCTACCCTTCCTCCGGTCCTAGTGGTGGTTGGAAACAAGATAGGTTCTATGCTCTTCAAACTCGACAAGATCATGAGGGTTCCCCGAATGTGGTGATTGGTAAGTTAGGGTTCTTATTTTATCTTGTAGTTACGTGTTGCTTGACGTTTAGTGTTTCGTTTGATATGATAAGAACTCCATGTATGCTGATTGTGTTTGGAGTAGTCCTTAAAATCCTTGTGGAAACCTCTAAAGTATTTACTTGTATCAATGGTTTAGTGGTTGTTAAGACGTTGGCGTTATGGTTAGATTGAGGGAGATGGATTTGAAAAGACTAGCGGGGTTTTCTCACAAGGGGGAGATAGTGTGCTTCATGGTTGGTATGTGAGTAGAATTATATTAGTTTTGAAAGAGTTACTTGTTATGGTTTTGTGGGTGAAAGTTTGTAGGCGATGTGACTTCTTAGTATTCTTATCTCTTTCATTCTATCTTCGAGTCTAGCTAGAGGCTTTAGCCCTCATGGTTCACTCTTTAGGATTCAGGTGTCTTAGTCATCCTCATGTTTCCTCATGCATATATTCTCATGAAAAAATTGATTTTCAAAAATATGATTTAGTTTAATTGATTGCTTCGTGATTATGTCCATTTGAGTATGATCTTACATATTCTACTTGTGAAAAGATGTTTTTAACAGTTTGCTTTAGCTTGGAGATAGAGTTTCCTCCTCTGATATGTGCATTTATAAGATTGCTTTCATGTTTGGCTTCTATGTCTAGTTCCCATCTTCCTTATGATGTTTTGAATATGTTCTAGCATGTAGTCGAGGTTACTCCTTTGTTATGTGCATTTAGATGAAGTTGCATTAATGATTGGATTTCTAGTTTCTCTCTTACTCTTTTTGTGCTAGTTTGAGTTTCATTCGAGGATGAATGTTCCAAAGGGGGAGATAATGTAACACCTCAAATTCGAGAATGTCACGACCCGATAGCACCCCATGGTAGTAACATGGCGTACTTGACCCCGAAGGGGTTGCATACAAGCCCTTAGCACATTCTTAGCATAAGATAATAGAGAATACGGCAAAATTTAAAATTTTACAATCAATGTGTTATTTCGTAAAATCAAGCGGAAGTCTTTACTAGAACCTTTGTCTCAAACTATCTATTTAACTCGTGAATAAAAGTCTTTGGGATGCAGCTGATACAAAGTCGAAAAACATAATGAAATGACATAAAGGAACATAATGGGTTTGTCCTCGAATCTATGAGGACTCACAAATTTTTCAACTCTTCTAGATCCTTGAAACCTAGCCTCCAAAGCAACTCAAATCTTTAAACCCTACATTTGATTAAAATGTAGGAAATATGTGTTAGTACTAAATGTACCAAGTTTGAAAGCTAACACAACATCATAAGAGCATCTCAAACGGTTAGTCAACATAAGACATAAGCATAAGAGATAATAACATAGTCAGAACATAAATGTCATAGTCATAGCATGGTCTCCAACATAAGCTTCATATAAACATAAGTCAACATAAGACATAGTTAATGAGCATAGGAGATAAGTCATAATCATATCAACATAATTGACTCTTAGTCATCATTACCATAATAGCACTATTCTCAAGTAACCTCAAAAGTATACAAGTGCAAAGCAAGAATAGCATCCCATAATACCACCCAAATCAAGTATCCCTTTTTAGTCATCTTAATCATAGTCTATGTACATGGTTAGGTCATAAGTCTTTCTACCATAAGGGCACTATACTTCTAAGGAACCTCAAGACGCACTTGTGCAATACATGAAAGGCATCCCATACTACCCTTTGTACTAAGCATAGCCTTGGAATCACCTTGGTCATATTCACCCTCCTTTTGGTCTTACTATAAGCTTACTTCATATAGACAAAGGAACTACCACCTTAGTCAATCATATCTTGGAAGGCAACTATGGCAACAACCCAAGCTAAGTCATACTATGTGTGGGAACCCTTCATACCTAGCCTTAAGTCATACTTGTGCAATGTATGGATAGCATCACATACTACTACCCACACTAAGTACTCATTTAGACTATCATGGAGGTTCACTAGTTGGGGAATAATCCCTCTATTCTATTTACCTCTATTCAAGGATACCAAGGAATAACTCCCTAATAGGCTATACCATGCTTTCATCTTACTAACATAACTAGGATAAGCTAAGCTAACTACCTTGGAATTCACACTAACATTCAAGTCCAAGCTACTCTAGGAAAGGTACAAGTGTCCTATCCTAGCTACAATGAAATAGTCCTAAACCAACTAAGTCATGCTACCCTTACAAGTGTACTAGATGACAAATGCAAACTAGCCATAGTGGAGTGTGATTCTCAACCCTAAGCTACCATGACTAATCCTAACTCAAGGTATCCTTGAAATGCAGCTTACAATGCAAGTCAAGCTATCCTTAGGAGAGTCTAAGTCCTCTATCCCAAAGCTACCATGAAATAGTCTTGGCCAAACCAAGTCAAGCTACCATGAATGCATCCGAACAATGCTAGTTCAAGCTACCCATAGGAGAGTATAAATCCTCAGTCCTAGGCTACCGTGACTACTAATAACTCATGCTACCATGACATGCATCCTACAATGCTAAGTCAAGATATCCCTTAGGAGAGAATAGATCCTCATCCTAAGCTATCAACCTTGGTCTTATCCTACTAAGACAAGCTATATATGAAGGGTTCATATATTACAACTTCAAGCTATTCTAGTCTAACATGCTTTGATTTATTTTAGGTTAGTAGGTCAACCTAGAATTCTTGTATGTTAGAGAACTTGAATCTCCTAGCATATTCATGTCTAAGTGTATAAGACAAAGAGAATTACACCAGAAGATCACATCATATTGACTTTACCCCCAAATCCCTAACAATGATGGCTACAGCCCTACTTTCAAGCTACACTTCATTCTATCATGATCCATGTCTAAATTACAAGCAATTCAATCACATTGTCATTAGAAGGCGATTCTAGTCATACTTGATCATAAAGGTTTAATTCCAACTTTACAAGTCAATATCATTACTATTCAATTAAGTCTAGTTTAATTCATTATTAGATGATCCTAACTATGATAAATTATTATTCAAGACATTGAAATAGGAAGATCACTTTAGAACCTTCAATTTTGCCTCTAATGGCATAAACCCACAATAATCACATTCATCCATTTAAATTAGGGTTCACCATAGAAATCACATGAAAGCATCATATTATCATTCAACAAATTTAAATCAATAATAATTGGGTGATATCCACTAGATTAGAATCACACCCAAACCGTACCCACAATGTAAGAACAACCCTAGCTAGAATAGGGATTTTGATCCACAATTGGGGGATCTATGGGTGGAAGAACCCATAGATGAATAATATTCACATACCTTCAATAAAATCCCCAAAAAAATCTTGAATAAATGGTGAAAATCGGCCTAAGCTGCTGCCCCAACTTCCTTTCTTCTTCTTCTAGAGAGAGGATTTCTTGGGGAGTAATTTGGGTGTCTTTAGATGAATGAGTTAATGACTTAGTTTTAGGGGTCTATTAACTATTTATAGGTGGTTATTTAACTATTAAACCTACCACTAAGACCTTATTTAAATAACTAACTTAACTCCAAACACCTAACTTAAAACTAAAATGTCAAAACCGGCATCATCTACGGATCCCCATCCACAGACCGTGGATGGGTCTAACGGCCATGTTTTGGTTTCATGGTTTGGGTCAGAGACTTATATTTTTCAGGCCAACTCAGGCCTGACTTATTCACATGACCTACGAGGCGTAGGTTGATCTAAGGGGCGTGAATTGGGGTCGTAGATCAAGCTGTTTTGACAGCTTTTTGGGCAGTGTTGGGGTCCTCCTCAAGGACCCCTTGGCTTGTCCTTGGGGAGTCGTACCCAAACGTTTAACCCCTAAACATGTAATTCTAAGTAGGCGAGCCATTTATCTTGATTCTACCCCTCATACGACCCTACAAAACTCAACTACAAAACTCTACAACACACTAGTTCAACTCACTAGTTTCCGGGGTATTACAGAGAAACTTTAGAAATGGGTCAAGTGAGAAACTCACAAGCCCAACAAGTTGACAATGGAACCCTCCACGTAGCCCTAGATTAGCCGTGAAGGGGACCATGTTCTATTGAGGGGCTCGTGTTAGGTTTCCATAACCTTCCCCATGTAAGCTTCACTTTGACGGACGCTTAGATGGCCCGTGGTGAGGTTGATGGACCGTCAAATTGGTCGTGAAGGAGTCAAGTAAGTACGGGTCCTCCCCTAGCTACTGGTCAAAGGTCACGGGAATCACAATGACCCATGAAGCCCCACACGGACCGTGCAGTCATTCGTGAAGGGTTTTCCGTAGGCTTAGAGTTTAGGGTCAACTTCAAACGATCACATCTTTTAGCTCAAAACGAATTAGGTGGCCCATGACCTATCAAATTGAATGTATTTGAGTCCTTATTTCAACACCACTAAGTTTGCCCGATTCCCATATCATAGTAAATAGTTATACCCGAAATAGTGAAGAACTCTCAGGCTGAATTTCTTCAAGACCCCTTTGACGGGCCGTGGTGGTCATGACAACTCATGATGGGTTTCCAGTGAGCCAATTCGGCAGTTTTAATGTCAGGGGTTATTGGGTATTTTTCTAATTGTTTTAACTCAATACTAAGTAGTTTTTTCCTTCTACCCAAAGCTATATATAATGATTCTAAACCCCCAAATCACCCAAACTAAATTCATTCTCTTCAATTTCCAGAAAAAGTTGATCAAGCTCTTCGTCTCCAAATATTTCTCTCTCTAGAAATTGAAGAAGAAAGCTAGGGTTTCAAGATCAAGCCTCCAAATCCTCCATTGCTTTCAATATTTTGGCATCAAGGTATGATAGTTTCATCCATGTATTCCTTGCATCCATGGTCTCTTTCCATCCATGGAGTTCCCAAATTCTCCTATTTTCAAAATTAGAAATCCCCAATTGAGTTAGGGTTTTCATCAATTTCCATGGGTTCTCTTCAATGTTGATTAAAATGATTGAATTATGATCTCTTATGCATGAATTGATGAAATACTATCATTTTTATGATGATCCCCCATGAACCCATATAATTCCATATTTTCGAATTATGATGATATAATGTGGGTTATGATTATGAAAGATGATTTTTAGAAAATCAAACATGAATTGATTGAATTATATGATTTTATGATGAATTTATATGAACTCTTGTCTAACCCATGTTTTCTAGATATTGATATTTGGAGGTGGGTTTTAAACTATATATGAAAGATGAATTCTTGAAAACACTGCATCTTCATGAAAGTATTTATGATTCAAGAAAGCTTATAAATGAGACTGTCTTTATTTTCAATTAAGCTTGGCCACATGATATGAATGACATCTAGATTTACCCTCAATGCTTTTTAGGATATTTTCCTAAATTAGGTCTTGATTAGTATGGTAGTCGGTTATGCCATCAATGATTATAGGCCACAATTTCAAAACTATTTCCATTAGTATAAGGGGCATCCCTAGCATGAAGTGAATGAATGTGACCCTTAAAATCTATTATGAAAATATCATGGATGGTGAAAGGTTTTCTCACGCATGGTCTAAGGAGATATCCTATGATGTCTCTATCTTGGGTTGGTTATTTAATTGTGCCTTTCCATGGATCATGAGACAATTCAAGCTTAATAACTACTCTGTGGGATTGATGCTTAGGACTGAGAGGATATTGAGATGTAAGCTCTCCCGAGTTAAGGCCGGGTTTCTAGAAGAAATCTTTTTATCCCTTACCTATGTGCCCTAGTAAGATGATTGTCTAGATAGACATTATCTTAACACTATAAATATAAATATGATTCACCATTTGGAGATACACTTGAATAGAAGAAAAGTTTTCTCACTCATCTATTTATCTTGTCTTCTTCTCTTTATATTATATTATTATGAGCTTATATTTTATAACACGTTATTAGCACAAATGTTCTACTATGAGAAATTAATCTTAAGGTGCTTCTTATATGACATGAGAGAAGGGCATACAGTAAGAATGAGGTTTGTCGCACAAGGCCATGTAACAAAACCTTCCAAATATGTCTTAAGTTTGTGTCTTATATTGTTTGTCATAACTTATTCATATGATTCAGGATAGTTGCATATATTGCTTTATCTATTATAAAAATGATTTTATGCAATTATAAATTAGTATATATTGCTTTAAGTTGAATATCTTATATTAAAGCCTATAATTTACAAATTATATTTCGTATATATGTTTTTCATTTATGTATATTTTAAAGGCTTGGGGTGAGTCTTAAATCACTTTGGACAATGATGTTAATGATTAAGGGTAAGACGATGAATTCAAGTTTCATTGCACAAAGAGGGTAAGACATCAATTTGAGTTTTTATGCACCATGATGATAAGTTATTGGGTTTGAGTCTCATAGAATTATGACCTAATGCACCTTATATGGATAAGACACTGAGTTTGAGTCTCAATGCACAATAGTGATGATAAAATGATGATTAAGGCAAAAATAATATATTTTTTTATGAGAAGTCTTGAAATTCTTCTCATTCAATTTGATCCATTCCTGGAAAAGATTGTGCTAGCAATGTATGATAACTTTGAAATCCTCCAATTGATTTGCTTCATTCTATCGTATGAATGTGGTAGCATTGATTTATAACTCTTAAAGATGACAAATGATTAATTGCATGAATAAGGGTGTGGAGGGACATAATTATAATAGTCATCATTGTGGTAATTATAAAAGAAAGAATAATATGATTCTCTAAATATTCCTTCAAATTATGAAAAAAATGTATCATCAAAATGGTATAAAAGGTCATTGGACACGCAGTTATCGTGCGGTCCCTTATTGTGACACTCCGAAATCTAGTAGGCTAACCTAGAGCTAAACGTAAAGGTTAGGATTGTAAAATGACTCCCCATGACTTAGTAGACCATCTAGAGCTGTAATGAGGGTTTCAAGATTCAAGGCCAAAGGGAAAGTGCCAAGGCAAAGGGGCCAAGCAAAAGCCATAGGCCAAGGCTGCCCCAACCTTGGCCAACAATGCTTCAACTTCACGGCCATCACCACACCCAGTGGTCTTGACCACAGCTCGTGGAGCCACTCGTGAGGATGCCTTGGGCTTCTGAGCTAAAGGTACACAAGGTTCCTAGCTACTTCCTCAAAGACCATGAGAGGGACCACGACTCGTGGTTAACTCCACGACTCATGGAGCCCCTTGTGGAGTTGCCTTAGTCGTGTAGGCAAAAAGGCATGGGATCCTAGCTACTACCTCAATACCATGGATGGTACCACAGCTCGTGGTGAGACCACGGCTCGTGGAGCCCATTGTTGTCCCTGGCAGCCCACTTAAAATGAAGGGACATTTTAGGGATTTCACATTTTAGTCCAATCAAAGTTGGGTGGGTCATTTTATATGATTTTTATACAAATATATAAGCTATTTTAATTCAAAATACACCTAAAACTAAGTCATTTTCTCAAACACCCAAATCAAAACCAAAATTTCATCTTCTTCACAATATTTCTCTCTAATATTGGAGCTAGGATTTGAAGACATAAAGAGATTCTTCCGCAAATATGTTAGAGATTCATTATCAAATTATGGTAGTCTTCATCCTTGGTTAATTTCCATCCAAGGAGTCCCTTCAACTTCAATTTCAAAACTAGTGACTTCCCCCAAAGTTAGGGTTTGGCTTCAATCTTGTGGGTTCTTTCCAAAAACGTTTTTAATGGTTGATTTATGATTAATTATGATTTAATTGATGATTAATTATTGATTTATTATTAATACCCCCCAAGAACCCATCATATCCCTAATTTTCCATATTTGGATCTTATGATATGAATTGTTGATTCTATAAGGATTGATATGAAATTATGCTTATATTAGTTGGGTTACTTGAATCATTCTATCAATTATGTCTGTGTTAGTAAATGTTTATATGTTGATGGCTTGTGGCCTTGAAAGGCTAGATATGTTAATTATGTATGATTATGAGGCCTATGTAAGGGCCATAAGAGCACTTTAAGGATAAAGTGAATATGATCATAATCTAGTTGTTGTTGTAATGGGGTTTTTATCCTCATGAGCACATTTATGTATGAACAATATAGGTTGTGAAAGGTTTGTCACATAGGATGATTCTAAGGTTGGTAGACTAGTCTTACCTTATGAATCTCGGAGCTATAGTATGATTATGTTGGATAGATTGTCAAGAAACTCTTCCATGATTATGAACTTAAGTCAAGACGTAATATGTATATTGTGGGAATCAATGCTTAGCATCGAGTGTATATTTATATGAGATGGGAGCTCTTCCGTTAGTTGAGCTAGGGTTTTCCTAATAGCAATCTTTTGGGATGGAAGCTCTTCCGTTAGGTGAGGTTGGGTTTCTAGTAGCAATCCCCTTATTCCATAACTATGTGCCCTCATAAGTCTTTAGCTAGTTGAACCATCTAAGCTAAGAGTATGGTTTTACCTTAGACAAGTAGGACACCCCTTTTCGGTGTGGGGTAGACACCGGATTCCATGTTTGCTCACATGGTCTATGTTGGTTAAGGCTTATTCCCTAATATATTAATATGAACCAAGAATATGATTTATACACCATAGCTATTCAAGAAGCTTTACTTAGTATGAGTAGGGGTATGGGACCTTATTCATGCATTACACAAGTAGGCTTTGAGGGTACTTATGATATGTTGCCACTATGAGATGATGATTTATGAAAATTTGATATAGTTTATGACTTGTGATTCCAAATTAGGCATGATTAGTTCAAACTTGGTAAAGTGCATGGTTTTCAACCAAAATGTCCTTTTTAGCATATTTCAATGATTTCTTGCATGGCTACCATACTTAGTGCATTTTTGTAGTAACCCATATTTCTTCTACATTTTTTATAAGTGTAAGTTCCGATCATTGATGTATGCTTCTTCTATTGTTCAAAGTTATGATTGACCATTCTCCTAGCTATTGGTGATTCCTCATGGTTCGAGGATGGATGATGATCTTCTAGTTTCTTTTCTTGTACTTTCTTTTGAGAATTATGTTGTTTAGGGTTGTGACCCTATTTTGAGACTTCTATTGTACTAGATGGCATTATCAGACAAGTCTAGACTTCTGCTTTACTTTTATGAATTTTTTTCTTATGACTTTGAAAATATGCTTTAACTCTTCATTATTCTTTACTTATGTTATTATATGCTAAGTGGCTTACATAGTGCCCTTTCGGGTACCTATGTGCTATGTTACGTCTGGGGGTACCCTTGGGTCGTGACAAACTTTGTAATCAGAGTAAAAGGTTAGAATGATTCTAGGATGTTATCTCTTAAGCCACATTGAATAGAGTCTTGTTCATAGTGTGAAGCGCGCCATATTTATGAATGAGTGGCTATAAGATGTTAGGAAACTACACTTTTTTCATTACTCTTTAGTCGTGCCTTAGAGTTCTAACTCTATAAAGTCCTTTCCCTAACCCTTATCTTGTGTCTTCAGGAAATGAATACAAGAAGGGAGAACGCTAGAAGAAGGGAAGAGGAGAATGAGGATGAGAGAATTCCTCCCCAAGATCCTCAAGTTACTCAAGCTCATATTGATACGGGAGTTATAACAAATGTGGAGATAAGGTCGGATCTCCAAATATTGACTCAAGCCATGATGACCCACGCTACTAGGGGAGTGGTTGCTCTGGCTAATCCAAGTGGGAGTACTGTGGCTTCTTGATTGAGGGATTTTACAAGAATGAACCCTCCTGTATTTCTTCGTTCTAAAGTGGGAGAGGATCCTCAAGAATTTGTGGAGGAAGTTTACAAGAGAGTTGATGCAATGGGGGTTACTTCAGTAGAGAAAGCAGACCTAGCCGCTTACCAATTAAAGGGTGTGGCCCAAGTATTGTATACTCAATGGAAGAAGAATAGGCCAGTAGGAGCGGAGATTGGGAGGTGTTCAAGAAAGCATTCCTTGATAGGTTCTTTCCCCGGGAAATGAGGGAAGTTAAGGTGGAAGAATTTATCAAGCTTCATCAAGGAAGTATGAGTGTTCAAGAATATTCTCTAAAGTTTACCGAAATTGTCCAAGTATGCTCTGGCCATGGTGGCGGATCCAAGGGAGGAGATGAGCAGGTATGTGACAGGTGTATCCAAGGTGGTAAGAAAATAATGTTGTACGGCAATGCTCCTTCATGATATAGATATCTTATGTCTTATGGTGTATGCCCAACAAATGGAAGATGAGAAACTCCAAGGCAACAATAGGGAGGTAAAGAGGGCTAGAACCGGCGAAGGGAACTTCTCCAATGCTAAGTCCGTTGAGAAATGTCGACAAAGGTTCATGCAAGGGTTCTCCAACCAAGGCTCATCTAGTGCTCCCCCAAGGGCCAACAATGATAGGGGTTCCAACCCTAGACCTCAAGGAGGAAATAGTGGTGGTTCATATGTTGCTAGGCCTAATTGTGCAAAATGTGTTAGAAAACATGAGGGCAAATTCTTAGTTGTTTTGGATGGGTGATATGGTTGTGGAAAGCGGCCACAAGATGAGAGATTGTCCAACACTAATGGAAAAGGCAAATGAGGGCAAGCAAGCTCCTCCAATTGGTTCAAACTCCAATGTTCCAAAGCAAAACTACTTTTATACTCTGTAATCCCAAGGTGACCAAGAGAGCTCTCCGTATATGGTGACCTATATGTTGCAAGTCTTTTCTATTGATGTGTATGCTTTGTTAGACCCCGGTGCACTTTATCCTTTGTTACACCCCTTGTGGCTATGAAGTTTAAAATACTCCCCGAAGTGTTAGTTGAACCTTTTTCGGTCTCTACCCCAGTTGGTGACTCGGTAGTGGCAGAAAGAGTCTATAGAAGTTGTCCTATTTCTTTGTCTCACAAAGTTACCTTGGTGGATTTAGTAGAGTTAGACATGCTAGATTTTGATGTGATTTTGGGTATGGATTGATTGCATACATGCTATGCCTCTATTGATTGTAGGACTCGAGTGGTTAAATTTCAATTCCCATATGAGTCTATTTTAGAGTGGAAAAGGGGAAATTTTGTCCCTAAAGGTCAATTTGTTTCTTTTCTCAAATCTAGGAAAATGGTTTCCAAAGGGTGCATTTACCATCTTGTTAGGCTGATGGATGTTGAGTCCAAAACCCCTTATCTAGAGTTGGTCCCCGTGGTGAATGAATATCCAGAACTCCTTCCCGATGACTTTCTCGGCATTCCTCCCTAATGGGAAATAGATTTTGGTATTGCTCTTTTGTCGGATACGCAACCTATCTCCATTCCCTCTTATAGAATGGCTCCGGCCGAGTTAAAAGAGTTGAAAAAGTAACTAAGCTATTTGTTATACAAGGTATTTATTCGATTGAGTATCTATCCATGGGTGCTCCGGTGTTGTTTTTTAGAAAGAAGGATGGGTCTCTTAGAATGTGTATTGACTACCACCAATTGAACAAGGTCGTTAAGAATAAATATCCCCTTCCGAGAATAGATGACTTGTTTGATCAACTCCAAGGGGCTAATTACTTCTCAAAAATTGACCTTCGTTCGATCTACCACCAACTTAGGATGAGAGGAAAAATATACCCAAGACTTCCTTTCAAACTAGGTATAGGCATTATGATTCATGCAATATCTTGATATGTTTGTGATTGTGTTTATCGATGATATTTTGATCTATTCAAGGAGTGAGGGCGATAATATGGACCATTTGAGGATTGTTTTGCAAGTCCTTAAAGACCACCAACTATTTGCGAAGTTTAGTAAGTGTCAGTTTTGGTTAAAGTCCATAG
Source organism: Solanum chiquidenum (assembly GCA_029582725.1). Taxonomy (NCBI): domain Eukaryota; kingdom Viridiplantae; phylum Streptophyta; class Magnoliopsida; order Solanales; family Solanaceae; genus Solanum; species Solanum chiquidenum. The sequence continues at coordinate 14,328 of JAJOOS010001971.1, forward strand.
CCTTCCTTGTTCATATTGTGTCGAGCAAGGGTATTAATATGGATCCTAAGAAGATGAATGCGGTCAAGTGTTGGCCTAGACCTCTAAATCCTTCCGATATGAGAAGCTTTTTGGGTTTGGACGGTTACTATATGAGATTTGTTGAGGGTTTTTATCCATTGCTTCTCTGTTGACGGCTTTGACTCAAAAGAAAGCCAAGTTTGAGTGGTCGGAGACTTGTGATAAAAGCTTCCAAGAGTTGAAAGATAGACTTACATCCACTACGGTGTTGACCTTATCGGAGGGTACCGATGGTTTTGTTGTATATTGTGATGCCTAGAGTAGGGTTGGGATGTGTACTCATGCAACATGGTAAAGTGATTGCCTATGCTGCAAGGCAACTTAAGGTACATGAGAAGAATTATCCGACCCATGATCTTGAATTAGCGGCAGTTGTGTTTGCTTTAAAAAAATGGAGACATTACTTCTATGGGGTTCATGTGGATGGTTTCACCGATCACAAGAGTCTACAATATGTGCTTAGCCAAAAAGACTTGAACCTCCAACAAAGAAGGTGGCTAGAACTTTTGAAGGATTATGACATGAGTGTCCTTTACAACCCCCAACAAAGCTAATGTTGTAGCGGATTCACTTAGTAGAATGTCCATGGGTAGTGTGGCTCACATAGAGGAATAAAAGAAAGAGTTAGTATTTGATGTGCATAGGTTGGCTCGACTACGTGTTCAACTAGTGGATTACACCAAGGGTGGTGTTATGGTTCATAATGGCTCTGAATCATCCTTTGTGGTGGATTTGAAGTCTAAACAAGACCTTGATCCTATAATAATGGAGTTGAAAGAGTCTGTACTCAAGAAGTCCATTGAGTCTTTCTCTCAAAGGGGAGATAGGGTACTTAGGTATCAAGGTCCATTATGTGTTACGGATGTGGATAGGTTAAGGTAGCAAATTTTAGAGGAGGGTCGTAGTTCTCGGTATTCTATTCATCCGGGAGCCACCAAGATGTACCGTAATCTATGGGAAGTCTATTGGTGGAATGGTATGAAAAAAAAAATTGCGGGATTCGTAGCCAAATGTCCTAATTGTCAACAAGTTAAGGTTGAGTAACAAAGGCCATGAGGCTTTTTGCAAAATATACCAATTCCCGCTTGGAAATGGGAGGAGATCAATATGGATTTTATTGTGGGTTTGCCTCGAACTCGGAGGTAACACGATTCTATTTGAGTCATTGTTGATAGGATAACAAAATCATTCCTCTTTATTTCCGTCAAGGTTTCCCTCTCGGTGGAGGATTATGCTAATTTGTATATATGGGAGATAGTGAAGTTACATGGAGTTCATTTGTCTATCATTTTAGACCTGGGTACTCAATTTATATCACACTTTTGGAAGTCCTTACAAAAAGGGCTTGGAATTAAGGTGAAGCTTAGTACCGCTTTCAACTCTCAAACGGATGGTCAAGCGGAATGCACTATACAACGTTAGAGGACATGTTGAGGGCGTGTGTTATAGACTTCAAGGGTAATTGGGATGACCACTTACCTTTAATAGAGTTTGCCTACAATAAGAGTCATCACTCAAGTATCGGTATGGATTTTTTTGAAGCCTTGTATGGTAGAAGGTGTAGGTATCTAGTTGGTTGGTTTAAGGTAGGTAAGATTGCTCTTATTGGTCCCGAATCGGTTTATGAAACCATTGAGAATGGTTGACTCATTAGGGAGAGGTTGAGGACGACTCAAAGTAGGCAAAAGTCCTATGTCAACGTAAGGAGAAGGGACCTTGAGTTTGAAGTTGGTGATTGGGTCTATTTGAAAATCTCACTTATGAAAGGAGAGATGACGTTTGGCAAAGAGGGGAAACTCAGTCCCCGGTTTGTAGGTCCCTACCAAATTTTGAAGTGTATTGGGACAGTTGCATATGAGTTGGATTAGCCAAATGAGTTGGCCCCGGTTCATCCGGTATTACATGTTTCCATGCTTAAAAAGTGTATCGGGGACCAGGCGTCCATTATTCCTTTAGAAGGGTTGGGTGTAGATGAAAGCCTTTCCTATGAAGTGGTTCTGTTAGAGATCCTTGACCGGCAAGTCAAGAGGTTGAGAAACAAAGAAGTAGCTTCCGTGAAGTTTTTATGGAGAAATCACTTAGGTGAGGGTGCTACTTGCGAGGCCGAGGCCGATATGAAGTCCCTATATCCTCATCTCTTTCCTTGTACTCCTATTGAAGCTTGAGGTAAATAGTTCCTCTTGAGTTTTAGTGTTTTGGGAGTCATGTGTATTATATGAGCTTTTCCATGATTTCCTTATGTTATGCATGTCCTTGATGAAATTCTTGTTTAGTAAGAAAAATGAGTTTCCATGAATTATGTCCCTCATGTTGTTGTGCTTATTAGTATGAGTTGCCTAATTGTCTGCATGAGATGTGTTGATGAACGTGCATGAGTATGCTTTTGAGAGTAATTGCATATTGGCTCCATGATGTTGTGTTGAGCATTATTTTAGATGGAGAAGGTAGTTCCTCCTATGAATATTAGAAATATTGAGTTTCATGCATATTTGGTTGATAGATGTAGTTCCTACTCCCCTGAAAATTGCATTGAACATGTTTTGAGATGGAGTTAATGTTTCCTCCTATGAATTGTGCATTATTTTGATGTGGCATATATGATGGGCTGATAGTCTTGAGTCTTTAAATTATGTAAGGTGTCTATATCGTCATTCGAGGACGAATGTTCCTAATGGGGAGATAATGTGACACTCCGGAATCTAGTAGGCTAACCTAGAGCTAAACGTAAAGGTTAGGATTGTAAAATGACTCCCCGTGATGTAGTAGACCATTTAGAGTTGTAATGAGGGCTGCAAGAGTCAAGGCCAAAGAGCAAGTGCCAAGGCAAAGGGGCCAAGCAAAAGCCAAAGGCCAAGGTTGCCCCAACCTTGGCCAACAATTCCCCAACTTCACGGCCATCACCACGGCCAGTGGTCTTGACAAGGGCTCATGGAGCCCCTCGTGAGGATGCCTTGGGCTTGTGAGCTAAAGGAACACAAGGTGCCTAGCTACTGCCTCAAGGACCACGAGACGGACCACGGCTCGTGGTTAGATCCATGGCTCGTGGAGCCCCTCGTGGAGTTTCCTTGGGAGTGTAGGCAAAAAGGCATGGGAAACTAGCTAATACCTCAAGACCACGGATGGGACCACAGCTTCTGGTCATGACCATGGCTCGTGGAGCCGATCGTGGTCCCTGGCAGCCCATTTAAAATGAAGGGAATATTAGGGACTTCACATTTTAGTCCAATAAAAGTGGGGTCATTTTATATGTTTTTATACAACTATACAAGCTATTTTAACTCAAAATACACCTAAAACTAAGTCATTTTCTCAAACACCCAAATCAAAACCAAAAGTTCATCTTCCTCACAATATTTCTCTCTCTAAAACCCAAAGAAGAAGAAGAGTAGAATTAGATCTAGGGTTTGAAGAAATCAAGGGCTTCTTCCTAAAATTCATTGGAGATTCATTATCAAATTATGGTAGTCTTCATCCTTGGTTAATTTCCATCCAAGGAGACCCTTCAACTTCAATTTCAAAACTACTGACTTCCCCCAAAGTTAGGGTTTGTCTTCAATCTTGTGGGCTCTTTCCAAAAAATATTTTTAATGGTTTATTAATGATGAATTATAATTGAATTGATGTTTTATTGTAGATTTATGATGAATTCCCCCAAGAACCCATGATATCCTTAATTTCCCAAATTTGAATCTTATGATATGAATTATTGATTCTATAAGGATTGATATGTAATTATGCTTATATTAGTTGGGTTACTTGAATCATACTATCAATTATGTATAGGTTAGTAATTGTGGATATGTTGATGGCTTGTGGCCTTGAAAGGCAAGATATGTTAATTATTTATGATTATGAGGCCTATGTAAGGGCCATAAGAGCACTTTAAGGATAAAGTGAATATGATCATGATCTAGTTGTTGTTGTATTGCGTTATTATCCTCATGAGCACATTTATGTATGAAAAGGATATGTTGTGAAAGGTTTGTGACATATGAGGATTCTAAGGTTGGTAGACTAGTTTCACCCTATGAATCTAGGAGTTATAGTATGATAATGTTGGATAGATTGTCAAGACACTCTTTCATGATTATGACCTTGGGTCGAGACTTAATATGTAAATTGTGGAAATCAATGGTTAGCACCGAGTGGATATTGATATGAGATGGGAGCTCTTCCGTTAGTTGAGGTTGTGTTTTCCTAATAACAATCTCTTGGGATGGAAGCTCTTCCCTTAGTTGAGGTTGGGTTTCTAGTACCAATCCCCTTATCCCATAACTATGTGCCCTCATAGGTTTTTAGCTAGTGGATCCACCTAAGCTAAGAGTATGGTTCTACGTTAGGCAATTAAGACACCCCTTTTCGGTGTGGGGTAGACAATGGATTCCATTTTAGCTCACATGGTCTATGTCGGTTAAGGCTTATTTCGTAATATGTTAATATGAACAAGAAGATGATTTATAGACCAAAGCTACTCAAGAAGCTTTACTTAGTATGAGTAGGGGTATGGGACCTTACTCATGTATTGCACAAGTAGACTTTGAGGGTACTTATGATATGTTGCCACTATGAGATGATGATTTATGAAAATTTGATATGGCTTATGACTAGTGATTCCAATTTATGCATGATTAGTTCAAACTTGGTAAATTGCATGGTTTTCAACTAAAATGTCCTTTTTAGCATATTTCAATAATTTTTGCATGGCTACCATACTTAGTTCATTTTTGTACTAACCCATATTCCTTCTACAGTTTCTATAAGTGTAGGTTTCGGTCATTGAGGTGTGCATCTTCTATTGTTCAAAGCTTTGATTGACTATTCGCCTAGCTATTGGTGAGTCCTCATGATTCGAGGACGGATGATGATCTTCTAGTTTCTTTTCTTGTACTTTCATTTGGAAATTATGTTGTTAAGGGTTGTGACCCTATTTTGAGACTCCTATTGTACTAGATGGCATTATGAAACAAGTCTAGACTTCCTCTTTACTTTTATGAAAAAAAATCTTAAGACTTTTAAAATGTGCTTTTACTCTTCATTATTCTTTTCTTATGTTATTATATGCTAAGTTGCTTACAAGGTGCCCTTTCGGGGTCCTATGTGTCATGTTATGTCTAGGGTGTACCCTTGGGTCGTGACACTTATTTGATAGGTTTATAAATCCTCCATCAAAACAAATAATATAAAGTAATGGTGAACCTTATCATTCAAAGTGATGTTGAGGTGGGTCATGTAAATATGTCAAATATAAAGGTATGACATGCATAAATGGATATGGTCCACTCATGAAGAAATTGTGACTTGTAATAATTATCATGAATGTTTGCCCATTCTTGAACGTGAATGTGGAAATATATTAAGAAAATAATATGAATAAGAACATATTCATGTATGGTTGAATTATGCCACAACTCACCTCTGTCGGAGGTTTAAGAGAAATAAATTATACGTCATAAATATTATGGCATGTTTATTGTGATCTACTGAAAGGTCAAAGAAAGAAGTAGTTCTTTTCTATAAAGCTTGTGGTTATGACCAAAATAATATTTTTGTGTGGCAATACAAATTTTTTGCTGATTATGTACCTATGGTACGACAAAAGTAAAGAAAGAAACGTATCTTGCTTGTAATAATTTTGACCATGATAATAATAATATAATTTTCTCATTGAAGGATATGTTCACCATACGGATGGTGTCATGGAATATGTGATAGTGCACAAAATTAGTTATAAGCTCTAACAAGGTGTGTTATTATCAGAGGAATAATATTGGTGTAGTAGTAAGTCTCAAACGATACTTTTTAAGTATCAGATGAATTGTAAAGAATATTGAGACTTTAATTTATGAAAAGATTTAATATCTTTTGATTACTACAAATGAAGCGCATTATAAATATTTATGCAAAATATTACCCATTTTTTCCTCTTGTTTGTTTCACACAAACATTGGCATGCTATTAGAATCACATGCAAAAAAAATAATTATGTGTATTGTAATAAATATCTATTAGCATAACCAATTGGCCATTTTGGTTCAAATGTGATGTAAATGTTTAAGAAATAAATAATTCTTCAAGAATTCTAATGTATTGTTTGTTCTCATGATAAAATTATCATTGTACCAGCTAAGGTTGGGATTTTATTCCCTGAAATTATTTGAAAGATATGAAAAGGTGAATATGGGACCGTCAACCTACCATGTGGACCGTCAGCAATTATATGATTTTGATAATTACATTTATGCGATGGTCACATGTGCGTTTATTATCAACTTGCAAATATTTTTTTGTAAATTTTGTTTGCTCGAATTATTAAATGAAGACCATAGTTAAAAATTATAAAATTATGTTGATAATGCTGGTTGGTTTAGCAGAAATTGTATGCCTCCAATTATAACTAAAGCAATGGTTACAAGAATAAATCTCCCATAAGAAATTTGGTATGAGATAAATTTATTTAACATGCAGTAACACTTGTACGCATGAAGCCAACAAATGTTCCCTATAAAATTGGTTAAGGGTCAGGAATCAAATAATTTTCATCTAAAATATTGAATGTGTGGTTATGATTTATTTGCTCCACCACACACAAAGTTGAATTCCCATATAATGTTGAGATGAATGTTAGATTTTCTATCATTAGGGGGATGAATGATTGATAGCTAAAAAGTATAGTGAGGTCAATTTTTAATTATCTATATCCTCATTAAAAATGTTAACTTGAAGTTCAAAGGATAATTCATTTGCATAATGTTGCAAATCTATTGCTAGATGAATTTACTGATCTTACGTTATAATTCAGCTGCAAATACTCCAATGAAGAGGCCTTGAAGGACAATGTCTATGATATGCCTGAAGAATGGTAGACCAATTGATTCCAAATATAAAATTTCTTGATTAGGGAGAGGAGAAAATGATCAATATGGGTATCATAATGAGGCAAGAGCTTTAAGGAGTACGACGACATAACATTTCATTAAATCAAGACAAAGGTTCAGGTGCCTGAAATAATGTAAAATAAAGAAATCTTGATAAGTTATGTCATATTGGAATCGATATTAAATAAAATTCGATGATATTTTGATATAAAGTAGTGCTCAATAATATATATCATGATGATGATCTTGAATTCAAATTGGACATAAAGTGTGGACAGATAATTGATTTGTCAAATAAAATGCATAACTCAAGTATATTTTGTTTCTCTTAGAAAAGTGAATTTTTGGATTCATAAATCAAGGTATAATTTCAGTGGGATACAAATAAATTATTATGCTATAATATAATGGTAAGATATCAAGTTCAGATTGAGCCTAGGAGCATAAAGGTTTTTCGCAAAAGTTCTGGCATCATTGGAGATGTTTTCTCCTATGGTGGATACAATGAGGTTTGTTTTGATCTGGCAAATATGAAAAACTTGAATTCATATAATGAATAATTGTCATGTCTAGCTAGACAATAAAGGTTACATAGAACTCCTTGAAGCATTCAAGGTGCCGGAAGCATATAACGGTTTAAAAGAAACATTTTCAATAAATCTTTGAGAATCCTTATATGAATTGAAATAATCAAGTAAGAAAGGGTAAAAAAAAATTACCCTATTAGTCCTTTTAACTTTTTTAACAAGGTCAAAATCTGAATCTATTATAATAGTTGTGTGTGTTGATGACTTGAACATAATTAGCACTCTTAAAGAGTTTTCAAAAGTTTTTAAGTGTTTGAAAATTGAATCTAAAATGAAAAGATTCTAATAAGACATAATTTTGTCTTGGCCTATAGACTGAGATTTTCACGAGTGAAATACTTGTTCATCCGAAGAAAAGTTTTAATGCGATTTTATATGGATAAATCATATTCATTGAGTTCGCCAATTATTATGAGATCACTTGACATAAATAGAGATTCATTTGGATTATAAGAGAAGGATAAAGAGCTTCTTGGTGATGAAACTTCATATCTTAGCAGTGGCAGAGCCACATGTAGTAAATAAGTGTTGACCGACACTCCTTCGTCGAAAAATTACGTTGTGCAGCTAGAATGAATTTTTTTTATGTATATATATTACATATTGACACTCCTTCACTGGTATGGTGTTAAGCACATACTTGAATATCTTTGGGGGACCGTAGACATCGGTTTATTCTATTCCTATGAAACAAAGTCATAACTGAATGGTGACGCACATGTAGAATATTTATCTGATTTACATAAAGCTCGGTTTCAAACATGCTATTTATTTACATGTGGAGGCACAATAATATCTTGGCGATCAATGAAGAAAACGTTGGTAGACACTTTTTCAAATCATGTAGATAGAATAGCTCTCCATGAAAGAACTCGAGAGTGCGTCTGATTGAGATCAATGACACACCATATTCCGGAAATGTGTGGTTTTTATTTTAAAAAAGAATATACCAACCACAATGTATGAAGATAATGTTGTACTTGTAGCTCTATTGAAAGGATTATAAATAAAAGGAGACCATACAAAGCACATTTCACCAAAGTTTTTATTCACACTTGATCTTCAGGAAAATGGTGAGATAGAAGTTTAACAGATCCGTTCAAGTGACAATCTTGTAGATTTATTCCTAAGGCATTTCCAAAATAAACATTTGAGAAGTTGAGTGTAACACCTAGGTATTAAAAAGAGCTAATTTTAGAAAGAACTAAATTGGAAAGAACCAAATTGAGAATTTTGAAAGTTCTGCTTAATTTGTGAGTTTTGGATCAACTTCAAATGACCATAACTTTCAGTACAACATTCTTTAGGTGGCCCATAAGATATCAAATGAAAGATCTTTGAATCCTCTTTCCGACGTCACTGAGTTTGCTAAATTTTAAGTTAGGATGAGAGAGATATGACCGTTTGAAGTAAGCCTTTTTAGTTAAGGAAATTTCCCGAATTAATGAGGGGTATTTTGGTCTTTCCCTTACTCCATCAGCTTTAAATGCTTTTAGTAATATATTAGGGGTAAAATCTGATTAAAATTAGTTTACGCCTAAGTATAAAAAGTTCAATAAATCTAGGGTAAAACTTCAAGAGGAGAAAAAAGGAATTTAAAGAAGTTCTTCAAAATTTTAGAGAAATCACCAAGAACTTGGTTCATTCGAGGTACGTGAGGTTTCTCATAGTGACGGATATATTCATCCTCACGCAAAATTGGAGTTTCTTTTAGTAAATCCTCCATATAGGATCTTGAGGAATTCTTAGGGTTTTACTTAATTCTTTATCAATAAAGTCATGTTGGATTGTTAAAGTGAAGGTTTTGGAATGAGTGTTGTTCTTGGTGTAAATTGAGGGAGTTTTGATGAATTGTGTTGGGTTTATATATCTAAATGAGTTTGGAAATGAATCATTCTATTCAAAGTGGGTTAGACCATGAAGTGAACAAGAAAAACTCATCATAATTCTGGGTTTGGGGTGGGGGCATCGCACCCTGAATGCGCTTAGGGGTTGGCGCGACTCACCAGTAGGACGCCCAATCAGACCCTAGTAAATGGGGCCATGGCGCAATGCACAAGTAGGACGCCCAATCAGACTCCCAGTAAATGTGGGCCTGGCGCGGCGTGCCAGTAGGATGCCCAATCAGTCCCCTAGTAAATGGGGGCCTGGTGCAACGCGCCAGTAGGACACCCAATCAGACCCCAGTAAATGGTTCCTTCTATGTTCTCGTTCAGTACTTGTTCCTTTCAGCAGAGTTGTCATTCTCTACTTATTTTAAACTATTTAAACCTCCATTAATCATTGAAGGATCTTATGCTTATTCTAATCATCATTCTTAAACTAACATTTTCAGGTCAAGATAAAGTTAAGAGGGAAGCTCAAAAGTTTTATTTCATAAACACTTAAAAGTTTTCAAATGCTATTTATATAACTAAATGTATACTTATGGATCTATGTATCAGCAGAGTTGTCATTCTCTACTTATTATAAACTATTTAAACTTCCATTAATCATTGAAGGATCTTATGCTTATCTAATCATCATTCTTTAACTAACATTTTCAAGTCAAGATAAAGTTAAGAGGGAAGTTCAAAGGTTTTATTTTGATAAACACTTAAAAGTTTTCAAATGCTATTTATATAACTAAATGTATACTTATGTATCTATGTTGATTATTAAAGGTTAAATATAAGTTCACAAGTACATCTTTTAGAGAATGTAACCACGTCTAATGTTTGAAAATTATTTCAATTAAGTCAGAAGTCAATTACTTGTAATAGTTGAATCGATCATAATGTTATATCTATTATTTTGGGAGTAGTATCGAGCAATGAGTTAGGTTAGATTATTTTATGATTCAGAAGTCACATAGAACTACGAAGCCAGCGTAAGATAGGATATTATTGACTCTTCATGCGACTGCTCACTACCTCTGAGAAGGCCAATTATATGGATCCATAGTCATGATATCATCCTATACCTCGACAAAGTATAGGGTGGCCCTTGCAGCATAAGGTGAAACGTTGTATCAGTACTGGGCTCATGGTAATGGTTGTCAGTTAGAGAAACTCCCCACAAGTGAAGTATATTATTTTCATGTATCTTTCTTTGTATATTATTATGTAAAGCTTTATGTTTTTTTTTTCACTTCATATTCTTGTATTAATCCAGTTATGTTGTTTTAGTCCTCCAAAGCCAGATTATTATTTACTCTAACCTTTTCATGTACCAGTACATTTAATGTGCTGACGTCAATCGACCTGCATCATTTCATATAGGTATTCAGGTGAATCGTTGAGATCATTATCCACTCGCAGACAACATTTGGTGAGGCCTCCTTACTTTCATTGGATTCCATTTAATTTTAGTTAGTAGCTTTAAGAGGTGTTGTGGGGCTTGTCCTGACATCCATCTCACATTGTTAAAGGCTTTGTAGATAAATTAAATAGATGTTTTCACTTTTTTTCTCAGGATGTTATGTTGAGCTCATGGTTCATGTTAAGTATTTTGCACATGACAGTATTTTAAGACTTTCTTAAATTTTCAAATGTTCACCTATTTAAGCTTCCGCTTATTGTTTAATGTCATATAATTCATGAAGCCAGGCCAAGGGTTCGCTTGGGAATCAGAAATGGTTCTTGAGTGCTAGTCACATGTAGGGTGTAGGCTCAAGGCGTGACAAACTTGGTATCAGAGCACAGAGTTCAACAGTCCTACGATGTTTATGAAGCCATGTTGTAGAGTCATAGCAATCAATGTGAAATGCGCCACATCTAGAATTAGGAGACTACAACATTTAGGAAAACACTTCACTTTCTTCTTATCTTGTTCGTGTGATAGAGTTTAACTCTATTATAGTTTCTTCTAACTCGTGCTTACACATATCTTTAAGATCACACCTCTACAAAGAGCTGCTCGAGGACGTCCTTCTAGAAGGAATGTTAACCCTTAAGATCAAAGTGTTTCCCAATTCCCCAGAAATGCACCCACCTCAGGGACATGTCACAGATGTTGAATTTAGGAATGCAATTCAAATGTTGACTCAAGTGGTGACACCAAAGGTTAGTCGCCAAGGAGCCAGAAATCAAGATGGGAATGAAGAATCTAGGGTACGAGAATTTATGAAAATGATTCCCTTGAAGTTCACTGGTTCAAAGATCAATGAGGACCTAGAAAGCTTTGTGGATGAACTGCGTAAGATGTTTGAGGTCATGCATATTGTTGATCTTGAACGTGTTGAGTTGGCTTCTTACTAGCTCAAGGGTATTTCAAGTATATTTTTTATCAGTGGAAGAAGAATAGGGTCGAAGGGGCACCACAATTGACTTGGGCTATGCTTAAAGATACCTTCTTAGGGCGCTTCTTTCCAAGTGAGCTGAGGGAAGAAAAGGTAAGAGTATTTCTTAATCTGAAACATGAATCCATGAGTGTGCAAGAGTAGAGCCTCAAGTTCACCCAACTATTCCGCTATGCTCCTGAGATGCTGGCTGATATGAGGAGTAGAATCAGCTTATTCGTGTCTGGACTATCCCGCTTATCGAATAAGTAAGGTAAGTAATCTATGCTGATAGGAGACATGGACATAGCCAGGCTTATGATTCAGGTGCAGAAGGTTTGTATTACCCCAAAAACTAGTAAGATGAAGTAGAGAGGTTTAACACTTTTTGTAAGAGTTTTGGAGTGTGGTATGAGGATTAAAAGTCGTAAAAATGATTCCCGTACTTAGAATGGAAGTTTTAGCGGCTATACGTCGAGGTACGACTCCCCAAGGATCACCCAAGGTGTCCTTGCAGAGGACCTCAAAATAGCCCAAAAGTTGTCAATTTCCAGCAACTTACTCTTGGCCACCTACTGGTTGTAGGTGGACCCACGACCTGTAGGTTGGGGTCATAGGTCAAGGCCTTCTTTGGCCTGCAATTTGTGTCCTCTGACCAGCACCTACAGAGGTGCAGGACGCTCCGTGACCCCACCGACATCCCGTGGGTGGTGGGGTCGTAGGTCATGACAATTTTTCATGTTTTATTTTTAAGTGAGGGGTTTTGGGGTTAAGTCATTAACTAATTAGGGGTTAGGGGATGTCGGTTAGTTAGTTATTTAACAACCACCTATAAGTGAAGAAGAAGAAAGTGAGTTGGGGGCAGATTTTCCTCCATTGATGAAAGCTTGATTAGGGCTTTGTATTGAGGTATGTTATCTTAATCATCTATGGGTTCTTCCACCCATAGAGCCCCTTAGGTTTACCTCCAATTGTGAAGTCAAAAACTCAATTCTAGCTAGGGTTTCCTCTACATTATGGGTAGGGTTTAGGTTTCATTACAATATAGTGGATAATACCTAATTATGATTGTACTGGCATTGATTTATGATGTTATGATGAATTCATGTGATTTTACATGGTAAACCCTAGTCTATTTGATGAATTTGATATTTTGTTGGTTTATGCCATGAAAGGTGAAATTGAATGTTCATAGGTGATCTTCTTAAACCAATGTCATGTGTAGTAATTTTTCAAGATTAGGAATACCTACACATGAATTTTACTAGACTCTATACTACATTGATTTTTTTTACTTGTAAAGTCGGAATTGAATCTTTAGGATGAATTGTGGCTAGAATCACCTAGTAATGAAGAAAATGATTGAATGCCTTGTAATCTACGTTCATAATATGTTTCTATGATGTAGAGTTATTGAGAATGAAGACTCATTGTTGTGAATGTTGATCACTAGGGCTTTAGAGTGAGGCTAACATGATTAACTATAGATGCTAAGGCTTTGAGAGTAAAATCTACATGTGAATACAAGGTCAATGAGTATAATTGTGATGAAAGATCTTTACCTACATAACTTACCTTATGAATCATAGATGGTAGGAAGTGATTGAATCACTTAAGTCATGATTATATCCTTGTCTAATGTAGAATTCTAGACATGATGTTAGGCATGATGATGAACTTAACATGAAAGACTTCTCACATAGTAATGGTTCTAGGGTTTAAGGGTTTCTCTTACCTAATTGAACCTAAGGCTATAGATCCTTCATACCTAGGTCATGCATGGTTATAGTTACTCACACATGATCTAAAAGAGGTATTAACATGGATTGAGTGTCAAGGACATCTTTCCATAAACTTGAGTCAAAGTAGAGACTTAATGATTATCTTGTGGGATTAAGTCCTAGCACCGAGTGGATATTGAAATGAGATGGAAGTTCCCACCTATTTGAGTTTGGGCTTCTATGGAGGTTCCCACCTAGTTGAGTTTGGGCTTCCAATATGGGATCTCTCACCTAGAAGAGTTTGGATTTCCCAAAGTGTATCTCATGAGATGGAATCCTTCACCTAGAGGAGTTTTGGGTTTCAAGTAGCAATCTTCGTATCCCATAACTATGTGCCCCGTAGGAAAGTTAGCTAGTGGATCCAACTAAGCTAACAACCAGGTTTCTTCCTTAGGCAAGTGGACCAACCCTTGATGGTGTGGGTAACACCTTGAGAGATCATGTGATAGCTAATATGTTCTCATGTCGTTTAAGGCTATATCCCAATTAAACAAGATTAGTAATGAACTAAGATTGTGATCAATGTAGCATCTCCTAGAGTTCAAACCTCATTTGTTAAGATTATGCATAATGTAGCATCTCCTAGAGTACAATACAAGTAATGGTCTAAGATTGTTCTTGAAGGAGCATCTCCTAGAGATCAAACTTAATGAACTATGGTTATTCTTGTGGAAGTATCTCTTAGAGTTCAACCTTAGTGAACTAAGATTATGTTTTAAGTAACATCTCCAAGATTTCAAGCTTGATGAACTAATATGTACTTAATGTAGTATATCCTAGGGTTCGAAGTAATAAGGAACTCAAATAGGTTTAGCGAAGTACCTTATAGTGTTCCTAAGTATAAATGGACTTAGACAAATTTAAGGTAGTTTCTCATAGGGTCCATGTTAATAATGAACTTAGACATGATTAAAGAAGTATCTCATAGGTTTCAACCTTATAATGAACTTAGATGTGCTTAAGGAAGTACCTCATAGTGTTCTAAGGTCTAAAGAGAGGAACTAGGTTCCAACCCAAGAAGCATTAGAATGAGGACCTAAAGGTGAACTAAGATTATGCTTAATGTAGCATCTCCTAGAGTTCCAACTTGATGAAGTGAGATGTACCTAGTATAGTATCTCTTAGGGTTCAAAACAATGAGGAACTAAGATAGACTTAGTAAAAGGTCTCCTAGTGTTCCTATGCTTTCAAAAAGGGGCTAATCCCTAATTAAGGGACATGAGTATGATGACCTAAAAAAGTAGTTAGTATGAGGGGTAGTATGGGATTCCACTCATGCATTGGACAAGTATGACTTAAGGTTACCTTATGATTATTGTCTTACATGAGTTAGGATTGATGGATTGTTGCTATAGTTGCTTTTCCCGATAGAATTGACTAAAGGTGATAGTTTCCTTGTTTACATGAAGTAAGATAATAATGAGACCAAAGGAGGGTAAATATGACTAGGATGAATTCAAGGTTATGCTTAGTGTGGAAGGTATTATGGGATGCCTTTCATGCATTGCACAAGTGTGATTTGAGGTTACTTAGAAGTATGGTGCCCTTATGGTAAGAAAGGCTTAAAGACTTGACAATGTATATAGACTATGATTAAGATGACCAAAAAGGGATACTTGGCTTGGGTGGTATTATGGGATGTTATTCATGCTTTGCACATGTATGCTTTTGAGGTTACTTGATAATGGTTCTATTATGGTATAGATGACTAAGAGTCAAGTAATGCTTATATGATGCTTATGTTGGAGACTTTGCTTATTATGATTATGATATTGTCTCTTATGCTTATGATTTATGTTTCATGAAGTATTTCATATGATTTTGGATTATGTCTTATATTAACTAACCCTTGTCTTATGCTCTTATGATTATGCTAGCTAACATATTTAGTACATTTTGTACTAACGCATACTTTGCCTACATTCTAATCAAATGTAGGGTTTGGAGACTTGAATTCTATCTTGAAGCTAGGTTTCTAAAGAGCTAAGGAGTTGAAGATCTTGGTGAGTCCTCATAGCTTCAAAGACAAAATCCACCATTTCATTTATGTCTTTTATTTCATGTTTTTCAGACTATTATATGGTCTATGTCCCAAGAGTTTATTCTAAAGTTGTATTAGATGGTTTGAGACAAAGTATAGAAAGACTTCTGCTTGCTTTTATGAAAATGACTTCGATTGTAAAAAGTTTTAAATTTTCCGTATTTTCTATTATCTTATGTTCATGATATGCTAAGGGCTTGTATGACACCCCTTCGGGGTCAAGTACGCCGTGTTACTTCTAGGTATACCAAGAAACAAAAGCATTGTTCCATGAACCACGACCGGCTTGACGGGCCGTGGTCCCTTCGACGGCCCGTCAGTGACTCTATGGTTGGCCTTCGTCACCTTTTAATTCAGGGATGTTTTGGTGTTTTCCCTTATGCATTGGGCATTTAAACTATGTCATTTAACACCTAAAATACGTTGTATTACTTTGTTTAAGCCTAATAATCTAGTCAGAATCTACACAAACCCTTTATTCTCAAAAAATCATCCAAACTAGAACGAAAAGAAGATAATGAGGTGGCAGTTTCCTTCAAGAACAAGCAATACTGTTCTTCAAGTTTATCCCTGAAACCAAGTTCTCCATAGATTTCGCCACCATTTATGTAAGATTTTACCAGTGGTTCCTTTCATCCACTAGGTCCCTATAATTCAATAAGTGCCTTGATTTTCCATATCTTGTTTAGACCTAGGGTTTCTAAAACCTTGGATATTTACTGTGATTTAGTTGTTATAGTATCCTAAATAAAAAATAGTTTGTTTCTTGTAAAGTTTGCTTAATTTCTTGTATGAAAGTCAAAACCCTAGTTGTATAAATTGTTTTAGCTCATGAATTATACTTGCTAGGTCAGTTAAATAGTTACTCATGCTCTAGATTTCTAATGTTACATTAAAAGTATATAAATGTTGCATTCTCAGATTGTATGTTCATATTTTAAGCTATTTAGTAATTTAACATTTCGTATAGTATGTCATATACATATTCAGTTTGGAGTAGACTTAGAACCGAGTTTGACTAGGGTTCAGCATGCTCTCATAGTCCTAGAACTACGTGCCCCCATAGGAGTATAAGTCTTCTCTGTTGGGCATCAGATTCAGTGATCACACCAGTCTTATCTTTATACCCCTGGCAAGGTATATTGGGTCCTCTCGATGGGGCGTATACATCAGACTCCACGTTTAGCTCACGTGGTTATTTTGTTTAATAGTAGCTCCCATAGTCAGACTCCTAGTGCAATTGACCAAGTTTTCAGTATATACTTTAGCATTTCGTTTAGCATGTCATGTTCATGATTAGTACTTGGTCATTGCATTCAGTTTATCTTTTCAGTTATGTTTTTAGTATTTACATTCTTGCTCAGTTTATGTGATTTCTTAGTTATGCTTTGTTCAGCTTATGTATATTTGTTCAGCTTAGTATTTATATCATGTATGCTCAATACATTCCAAATAATGATGCATACTCTGCGCTACATCCTTTCATGATGTAGGTTCAGGTACTCAGCATCCAGATCGCTCTTAGATCGATTCTCGATTCGCATTCAGCAACTTCAGTGGTGTGTTCTCATACTTCAAGGACAATAGACATGCTTTTCATTTTAGTCTTTTTATTCAGTTTTCACTTTTGTTAGAGTTAGCAGGGGGAATGTCCCAGCAACTCAACTCACTTACAAGGTATACAGACATAATACTAGAATCAACTTGAGTTTTTAGGTTTATCTTTCAGTTAGTACTAAACTCTTAGTATGTTTTATATATTCAGACTAGTTGGTTTTTCCCCACTTTCAGTTATCCATTGTTCTAGCTTCTGAATACTACATGTCGTATTCAGATATTCTCAGTATGCTTGATATATGACAGACAGAGGGTTAGCTTGTGGTCACTCGTGATCCTATGTCTTGTATCGTCAAGGGATCAGCCTCGAGGCATGACAAACTTGGTATCAGAACATTAGTTTTAAGAGTCCTCGGATGCCAGAAAGTTACACTAAGTAGAGTCTCTTTCATGGGTGTGAAGCGCACCATATCTATGAGGAGGAGGCTACGACGTGTTCTAAGAAAAAATAGCACTTTGTTTGTTATTCTTACCATGCATTGGTATGATCCAATGTGTCCTTTCTAATCCATCGTTAGTTGTTTCTAATTATGCCTCCTAGTAGAGCTAACACACAAAATGATAATGCACGCAATGCTAACACGGTTCTCCAGTCCCGAACCATAAGGTTATGAATGCAGAATTTTGAAATGTTATACATCTCTTGGCTGAGACTGTAGCCAATCAGAACAATCAGCAGGTCCTAGTTCCTACCAACACTAATAGTGGATCACCTCCAGCTAGGGTTCGAGCCTATGTTCAGATGAATCCGCCTGAGTTTCTACGGTCGAAGGTTGGTGAGGACCCACAGAACATCATTGATGAGGTTAATAAAATTCTTGGAGTAATGCAAGTGACTGGAACTGAGAGTGTTGAGTTAGTATCCTATCAACTTAAGGATGAGTCCCATATCTGGTTCACTAAGTGGAAAAACTGCATGGGTGCAGATGCAGCTCCTGTGACTTGGGATTGTTTTACTGGACCATTCCTAGACAGGTTCTTCACAAGGGAGTTGAGAGAGTCTAAGGCACACGAGTTTATGAACTTGAAGCAGGGGTCAATGTTGGTCCAAGAATATGGGCTGAATTTTATCAAGCTCTCCAGGTATGCTCCACACATGGTTTCCGATCCAAGGGCATAAATGAGTAAGTTTTTGTTTGGGGTATCTCATATGATAAAGACTGAGTGCAAGACTGCTATTCTTCTAGGGTATATGGATATCTCAAGACTAATGACTTATGCTCAGCAGGTTGAGGGAGATAAGCTTAGGGAATTGTCTAAAGATAACAAAAAGGCTAGAACATGAAATTATTAATACTCACAACACAAGTCAGAAGGTGGGAATCTCTCACAGTTTCAGCAAAGGTCTACAGCCCCAACACCTTTATCAGTTAGTGTTCCATCCCCCAGGTTTCGACAGGATCAGAAAGGTATGGAATCAGACTCTAAGTCTTAGGGTAGTGCCTCAGGTAACACGACATTCCCAACTTTTCCAAAGTGTGGTAAGAACAATTCGGGTTAGTTTCTTGAAGGCAAGGAAGGGTGCTTTGGGTATGGTGAGTCTGGCCATAGCATGAGCCCTTCTGCCAGGCAGGGGCAATGAGGTAACAACAATAGGGCTCAGTCTATAGCTCCAGCAGCACCAGCACATCGCACAACTTTATAGGGTGCATGATTAATGCTAAACTACACCTCATTTGGTACTAGGTGTAGATGATCATAATCTAGTATAAAACCCAACAAGTGAGTTAGGGTAGAACCCACAGGGAGATGTACAAGTTTGAATGCAATTGTGATGTTGTAAATGCAATTTAATCGGTTGTAGAAATGGAAATTATCAGAAATGCTTAAATAAATCGAAGGGGTGACATAAAAGTCATATGGGGGAAATGATTGTAAAGTAGCAACTAAAACAATCGCAAACAACAGGGGAAGGTAAGTAATTAAGTTATACTTAGGGGCATGACCGACTTACTATCAATTTCGCTAAATGGGTGCTCTGTAATTACTAATGGTTTCTAAATCATAGTGGGTCGGCTGGACCTTAGATGTAATAACTGTCTCTCAAACAACTATTACGATTTAGGTGAGTTCTCTCGAACCTCAACAAGCTTCACACTATAAACAACCCAAAACCTCTCTTCATTTACTCTCTCGATCTAGATAAGTAGAATATAGCTTAGAATATACTCTCTCGAGCTTAACCCACCACAACCCAATAACTACAAATGATAATTTATAACTTGGTTTTTAACCTCTCTCTCAAGCAATCATAAAACACTAAACAAGATTGAAATATACATTCCAATGCATCAATTTAACACTATCTATAAATCGAACCCATCTTAAAATAAAAATAATATTAATAATCCCTCACACCCATCAACTAAATTAGACAATTAGTAACATAGTCACACCCCCAAGTAAGGGGATTTTATCTATTCATCATAAAAAAAAGTAAGAATTCAATACCTATTACATTTTCCATAGATTTATATTGATCTTTAAACCCCTAAAAGGTTTCAATGTAGCTTCAATTACTAATCCCATTTCGAAATCTACTTAAAATCTACTTGAAAGCTTCAAAACTGAACAAGAACAGTGTTTTCTGTTCTGGGTATGAGTTTCTCAATGTTTGGATGCCTTTTTCATGTTCAAAAAATAAATTTATACTAATTCAAAATTATGAATTTTGGGGAAAAGGGTGAGGTCAGTCGTGCTTCACCAACAGGTTGGTGACTTGCTAATCGCCCCTGTCCAACGCCTTAATTAAGAATCATTATGAAAAATAAGTTTAAAAGCATAAGATACAAGCATATTCAACATATTGATCATCTCATCATAATGGAAACAAACTATAAGAACCATCAAAGCATCCTTGTGCAATGTATGAATAACATCCCATACTCCTACCCACGCTAACGAAAGCTTATTAAGCGATTATAGTTCATAACTACAATTCTAGTTCATTCTATCATAGTGGGATTATCTTTAACCGACATAGACCATGAGAGCTTATCATGGAATTCGGTGACTACCCTACACCAAAAAGGGGTTGTCCTACCTGCCTGAGTTAGAACTAAACTCTTAGCTTACGTGGGAACCCAGACTCCATTAGTGCAAAAGGAACCCATTTGGGAAGCCGGACTCAACTACTGTAAAGCTTCCATCTCATATTCATATCCACTCGGTGCTAAGCATTTATTCCCATTGAGGTTATATTAAGTCTTGACTTAAATTGATAATTAAGAAAGAGTGCCTTGACACTCAATCCAACAACACATGCTAAAGCTCCTAAATTCATTAGGGGAGACTAGTCTTCAACCCTTAGAATCACTATACGTGACAAACCTTTCACATTGTATGATATTCATACCTAAGTGTGCAAGTAAGGATAATCATTAAATCAACACCACAATTAGATCATAATATAAGCACTTTACTCTCACAGCAATCTAATTGTATACAGACAAGTCTCATACATATAGCTAGTTCTCGTGTTTGCCCTTCAAGGGCTATAGACCACATTCAACCAATCAATCTAGAATCACTACTTTAGATATAGATTGTAACATGAATCAAATAACTAAACTACTACAAGTACTATTTCATAGTTACTACAATTCACCCAAATCTCAAGTCATAAATTAGGGTTATGGGGAATTCATGGATCCATGGGAGATTTTATCATAAAACCACCACAAAATAGTAATTCAGCCATAATATAAGACAATTAAATCATTGAAAACATTTTTAGAAAGAATCCATGACTTGGGGTGAAACCTTAGGTTTTTGAGACTTTTCTACTTTGAAATTGAGAGATGGAGGGCTTCATAGATGAAAAGCTATCCATGAATCAATACTACCATACCTTAGATGAAGATTTCTCACAAATTTGGGTAGAAATGATGAGTTCTTGAGCCATAGACCTTGACTTCTTCTTCTTCTTCAATTGAGGTTTTAGAGAGAGAATTACTTGGAGAGGTTTTGATTTATTTTGGGGATTTATGAATTATGATCATAGATGGATTGTTTTAGGTAGGAAATATACTTATATAGTTGTTTAAAATAAGCTTAAAACGACAGCACATGACCATTAAATGAAAAGGAAATTACCAAAGGACCCCTACACTCAACTGCCAAACGGCAGTTACAGGTGTGATCCACGACTAGGCACCCACAGACCGTGGGTGGGACCATGGCCCGTGCTGGTAAACCGTTGGTCCTGGTTAGAGACCTGGTTTTTAGGGGCTTGACCCATGATCCCAACCTACGGGGTGTGGGTGGACCTACGGGAAGTAGGTTCCCTTCGTGGGTCACTGCCCATGCATCTTCCCAGGCCTTTTCCTCAAGGACCCATGGTTGATCCTCGGGTTTAGGCTTGACTTTCTAACATGTAAATATAAAGTTTAAGGTATAGGGAGGTTATTTTACGACTATTAGATTTACATTAAACCCCAATTAGGCTACTAGTTTTCACATTAGGCTACTAGTTTTCACATTAGGCTCTAGCTTAGTCTTCTTGTTTTAGAGGGAGTAACACTATCTCCCCCTTGGGGACATTCGTCCTTAAATGACGATCTAGACACCTTATGGATAAAAAGACTCAAGACTAGAAGCCCATCATGCATGAAACATCCAACTAATGTACAATTTAAAGGAGGAAACATCAACTCTGTCTCAGAACATAATCAATACAATACAAGGGAGTAGGAACTATATCTAACAACCCAGTATGCATGAAACTCAATACTTCTCATATTCATAGGAGGAACTACTTCCTCCAACTAAAATAATGCTCAACGCAACATCATGGAGCCAATATGACAAAACTCTCAAAAGCATACTAAAGCATGTCCATCAACACATCTCATGAAGTCACATAGGCAAATCACACTAAATGCACAACAACATGAGGAACACAAATCATGAAAACTCATTTTTCTTACTAAACATGAATTTCATCAAGAATATGCATAACATAGGGAAATCATGGGAAAATCTCATAAAATACACATGACTTCCAAAACACTAAAACTCAAGAGGAACTACTCACCTCATGCTTGAGTAGGAGTGGAAGGAAAAAGATAAGGATATCGGGACTTCATATCGGCGTCAGCCTCCCAAGTAGCACCCTCAACTAGATGATTTATCCATAACACCTAAACGGAAGTTACTTCCTTATTTCTCAATCTCTTGACTTGCCGGTCAAGGATCTCTATCGTAACCTCCTCATAGGTAAGGCTTTCATCAACACCCAACCCTTCTAAAGGAATAATGGCCACCGGGTCCCCAATACACTTTTTAAGCATAGAAACATGGAATACTGAGTGGACTGGGGCCAACTCATTTGGGAAGTCCAATTAATAGGCAACTTTCCCAATACGCTCCAAAATTTTATATGGGCCTATAAACTGAAGACTAAGTTTCCCATTTTTGCCAAACCTCATCACACCCTTAATGGGTGAGATTTTCAAATACACCCAATCACCTACTTCAAATTCTAGGTCCCTTCTTCTCACATCAGAATAAGACTTTTGCCTACTTTGAGCCGTTCTCAACCTTTCTCTAATGAGCCGAACTTTCGCCATAGTTTCATAAACCAATTAGGGACAAATAAGAGAAATATCACCTACCTCAAACCAACCAACCAGAGACCTACATCTCCTACCATACAAGGCTTCACAAGGAGCCATACCGATAGTTGAGTGGTGACTATTATTGTAGGCAAACTCTATTAATGGCAAGTGGTAGTCCCAATTATCCTTAAAATCTATAACACACGCCCTCAACATATCTTCTCAAGTCCGAATGGTGCGCTCCACTTGACCATCCATTTAAGGGTGAAAAGCAGTGCTAAGTTTCACCTTAGTACCAAGCCCTTTTTGGAATGACTTCCAAAAGTGTGAAGTAAATTGAGTGCCCCCATCCAAAATGATGGATAAAGGAACCCCATGTAACCTCACTATCTCCCTTATATACAAATTTGCATAGTATTATGCTGAAAGGGAAACCTTAACGGGAATGAAGTGGGCTGATTTTTTCATCCTATCCACAATGACCCAAATAGAATCATGTTGCCTTCTAGTACGAGGCAAACCCACAACAAAGTCCATATTCACCTCTTCCCACTTCCAAGTGGGAATTGGTATATCTTGCAACGAACCTCCCGGCCTTTGGTGCTCAACCTTTACTTGTTGATAATTAAGACATTTGGATACAAAACCCGCAATATCCTTCTTCATACCATTCCACCAATAGAATTCCCGTAGATCACGGTACATCTTGGTGGCTCCTGGATGAATAGAATATCTAGAGCCATGAGCCTCTTCTAAAAATTTCTCCATCAACACATCCACATCTGGAACACACAAACGACCTTGGTACCTAAGTACCCCATCTCCTCCTTGGGAGAAAGCCTCAACGAACTTGTTGAGTACCAATTCATTCAATTCCATTAATAAAGGATCAAGGTCTTGTTTAGACTTCACGTCTACTACAAAGGATCATTCGGAGCCATTATGAACATTGAAACCACCCTTAGGATAATCTACTAGTTGGACACCCAGTCAGGCCAACCTATGCACATCACGGACTAACTCTTTCATTCCCTCTTCTACATGGGCCACACTACCCATGGACAACCTACTAAGGGAATCCGCAACTACATTAGTCTTGTCAGGGTGATAGAGGACACTCATGTCATAATCCTTCAAAAGTTCTAACCACCTTATTTGTCAGAGATTCAAGTCTTTTTGTCTAAACACATATTGAAGACTTTTGTGATCAGTGAAGACATTCACATGGACCACATACAAGTAATGCCTCCTTATTTTCAAAGCAAATACTACCACCGCTAGTTAAAGATCATGGGTCGGATAATTCTTCCCATGAATCTTAAGTTGCCTTGAAGCATAGGTAATCACCTTACCATATTGCATGAGCACACATCCCAACCCCACTCCAGAGGCGTCACAATAAACAACAAAACCATCGGTACCCTCCGGTAAGGTCAACACCGGAGCGGAAGTAAGTCTATCTTTCAACTCTTGGAAACTTTTCTCAAAAGTTTCTGACCACTCAAATTTAGCCTTCTTTTGAGTCAAAGCCATCAATGGAGAAGCAATGGAGGAAAACCCTCAACAAACCTCCTATAGTAATCGGCCAAACTCAAGAAGCTTCTAATGTCGGAAGGAGTTAGAGGTCTAGGTCAACTCTTGACCACATCCATCTTCTTAGGATCTACCTCAATACCCTTGTTTGACACAATATGACCAAGGAAAGCTACGGACCTCAACATATATTCACACTTACTAAATTTTGCAAAAAGTTGTTGGTCTTTGAGAACTTTCAATACGATTCTCAAATGGTCAACATGCTCATTCTCACTCCTTGAATAGATCAAGATATCATCAATAAACACTATCTCAAACATATTAAGATATTGTCAGAACACTCTATTCATTAGGTCCATAGAGGCCACCGGGGTATTAGTTAGGCCAAATGACATCACAAGGAATTGATAGTTCCCATACCTAGTTCGGAAAGCCTTCTTGGGTATATCTTCCTCTATCATCCTAAGTTGGTGATAGCCCGAATGAAGGTCAATTTTGGAGAAATAGCTAGCCCTTTGGAGTTGGTCAAACAAGTCATCGATTCTTGGAAGAGGTTACTTATTCTTTATGGTCACTTTGTTTAATTGGCGGTAATCAATGCATATTCTAAGAGACCCATCCTTCTTTCTAACAAACAACACGGGAGCACCCCAAGGAGAGATTCTCGGATGAATAAAACCCTTGTCTAGCAAATCCATTAATTATTCTTCAACTCTTTCAACTTGGCCGTAACCATTCTATAAGGAGGAATGGAGATAGGTTGCGTATCCGGTAATAGATCAATGCCAAAATCTATTTCCCATTCGGGAGGAATATCGGGAAAGTCATTGGGAAAGACTTCTGGAAATTCATTCACCACGGGGACCGACTCTAACGAAGGAGTTTCAGACTCAACATCCATCACCCTCACCCTAACAAGATGGTAAATGCATCCTTTGGAGATAATTTTCCTAGCTTTAAGACAAGAAACAAATTGACCTCTAGGAATAGAATTCCCCCCTTTCCGCTCTAAAATAGGCTTATTTGGGAATTGAAATTTGACAACCCGAGTCCTACAATCTATAGAGGCATAACATGCATGTAACCAATTCATACCTAAAATAACATCAAAGTCCAACATGTCTAACTCTACTAAATCCACCAAAGTGACTTTATGAGACAAAGAAATAGGACAACTTCTATAGACTCTTTCTCCCACTACCGAGTCACCAACCGGGGAGAAACCGCAAAAGGCTCTACTAACACTTCAGGGAGTATTTAGACTTCATATCTACAAGAGGTGTAACAAAGGACAAAGTGGCACCGGAATCTAAAAATGCATAAACATCAATGGAAAAGACTTGTAACATATCGGTCACCACATCCGGGGAGCTCTCTTGGTCACCTCGGGATTGAAGAGCATAAAACTGGTTTAGCTTTTGGGCATTGGAGTTGGAACCACTTGGAGGGGCTTGCTTGTCTTCTCTTCCCTTAACCTTGAGCATATGACAATCTCTCATTTGGTGGCTACTTTTTCCACACCCATCCGAGTCAACTAATAATTTGCCTTCATGTTTCCTACCACATTTTGCACAAATAGGCCTAGCAACATAGGAACCACCACTATTGCATCCTTGATATTTAGGGTTAGGTATCCTATCATTTTTTACCCTTGGGGGAGCATTAGAGAAGCCTTGGTTGGAGAACCTTTGCTTGAACCTTTGCCGACCTTGCCCATCGGACTTAGCATTAGAGAAATCCCCTTCACCGATTCTAGGTCTCTTCACTTCCATGTTCTTGTCTTGGAGTTTCTCATCCTCCATTTGTTGAGCATACACCATAAGATGGGATATATCCATGTTATCATGAACCATTACCGAACGACATTCTTTTC
Organism: Solanum chiquidenum; assembly: GCA_029582725.1. Classification (NCBI taxonomy): domain Eukaryota; kingdom Viridiplantae; phylum Streptophyta; class Magnoliopsida; order Solanales; family Solanaceae; genus Solanum; species Solanum chiquidenum. The sequence continues at coordinate 40,514 of JAJOOS010001971.1, forward strand.
TTACCAATCTAGACACGTCCGTCACAAACCTATTCATCTCATCCCTAGCATCCGCCACCATAGCCGGAGCATACTTGGACAATTAGGTAAACTTTAGAGAATATTCTTCAACACTCATACCTCCTTCACGAAGGTTGATAACTTGAACACCTCTAAATCTATGGGATCCGCTCCTACCTGCCTATTCTTTTTCCATTGAGTATACCATACTTGGGCCACACCCTTCAATTGGTAAGAGGCTAGCTCCGCTTTCTCTATTGAAGTCACCCTCATAGCATCAATTGTTTTGTAGATCTCTTCCACAAATTCTTGAGGATCTTCTCCCACTTTGGAACCAAAGAACATAGGAGGATTCATTCTTGTGAAATTTCTCAACCTTGAAGCCGAGGAATTCCCACTAGGGTTAACATGAGCTCCAACATCCCTCTTGGCTTGGGCCATCATGGCTTGAGCCAATGTTAGAAAAGTTGACCTAATTTCCACATTTGTCATAGCTGGAGGATCAATCGGAGCTTGCTCATCTTGAGGAGCTTGATTACCTTGAGGAACTCCTTGATTCACATTCTCCTCTTCCACCCTTCTTGCATTAGCCCTTCGTGTATTCATTTCTTGAAGACACAAGAGAAGGATTAGAAAGAAGACTTTATAAAGTTAAACTATATGGCATGACTTAAGAGTAATGAAAGAAGTGTAGTTTCCCAAACAACTTATACCCTTTCACTCATAAATGTGGCGTAATTCACACTCATGAAAAAGAATCTACTGCACGTGGCTTATGATACATCATCCTAGAATCATTCTAAACATTTGGCTCTGATACAAAGTTTTTTACGACGCAAGGGTACCCCCTAGACGTAACATGGCACATAACACCCCTAAAGGCACTATGTAAGCCACTTAGCATATCATCACACAAGTAAATAATAATAAAGAGTAAAAACAAATTTTCAATTCTTTAAGAAGTTTTCAAAAAGGTAAAGTGAAAGTCTAGACATAGTCTCATTTAGCCATCTATTACAATTGAAGTCTCAAAAAAAGATAGGGTCACAACCCAAGCAATACGAAATCTGAAAGTCTAGTACAATAAAAGAAATGAAACAAATATATAGCACTTGTCCTCGAATCCATGAGGACATACCACAAGCTTTGGAGAATATTCAATCCAAGCTTTGAACTAGAAGGAATCACCTCAAACGCCGGAACACATACTTTGTAGAAAAATGTAGAAGAAATTTTGGTTAGTACAAAAATGCACTAAGTATGGTAGCTATGCATGAAAACCTTTAAACATGCTAAAAAGGGACATTTTAAGTGAAAACTATGCATTTTACCAAGTTAAGAATCATTATGAAAAATAAGTTTAAAAGCATAAGATGCAAGCATATTCAACATATTGATCATCTCATCATAATGGAAACAAACTATAAGAACCATCAAAGCATCCTTGTGCAATGTATGAATAACATCCCATACTCCTACCCACGCTAACGAAAGCTTATTAAGCAATTATAGTTCATAACTACAATTCTAGTTCATTCTATCATAGTGGGATTATCTTTAACCGACATAGACCATGAGAGCTTATCATGGAATTCGGTGACTACCCCACACCAAAAAGGGGTTGTCCTACTTGCCTGAGTTAGAACTAAACTCTTAGCTTATGTGGATCAACTAGCTAAAGACCTATGTGGGCATATAGTTTATGTGATAAGGAGATTACTTCTAGAAACCCGGACTCAACTATGGTAGAAGGTTTCCATCTCATGAGACAACTACTTTGGGAACCCGGACTCCACTAGTGTAAAAGGAACCCATTTGGGAAGCCAGACTCAACTAGTGTAAAAGCTTCCATCTCATATTCATATCCACTCGGTGATAAGAATTTATTCCTATTGAGGTTATATTAAGTCTTGACCTAAATTGATAATTAAGGAAGAGTGTATTGACACTCAATCCAACAACTCATGCTAAAGCTCCTAAATTCATTAGGGGAGACTAGTCTTGAACCGTTAGAATCACTATATGTGACAAACCTTTCACATTGTATGATATTTATACCTAAGTGTGCAAGTAAGAATAATCATCCAATCAAAACCACAATTAGATCATAATATAAGCACTTTACTCTAAAATCAATATAATTGTATACACACAAGTTTCATATATATAGCTAGTTCTCATGTTTTTCTCTTCAAGGGCTATAGACCACATTCAACCAATCAATCTAGAATCATTACATTATATATACATGGTAACATGAATCAAATAACTAAACTACTACAAGTACTATTTCATAGTTACTACAATTAACCCAAATCTCAAGTCATAAATTAGAGTTATGCGGAATTCATGGATCCATGGTATATTTTATCATAAAACAGTAATTCAATCATAATATAAGACAATTAAATCATTGAAAATGTTTTTAGAAAGAATCCATCAGTTGGAGTGAAAACCCTAGGTTTTGGAGACTTTTCTACTTTGAAAATTGAGAGGTTGAAGACTTCATGGATGAAAAGCTAACCATGAATCAAAACTACCATACCTTAGATGAAGATTCCTCACAAATTTGGGTAGAAAAGATGAGTTCTTGAGCCCTAGACCTTAACTTCTTCTTCTTCTTCAATGGAGGTTTTAGAGAGAGAATTACTTGGAGAGGTTTTGATTTGTTTTGGGGATTTATGAATTATGATCCTAGATGGGTTATTTTAGGTGGGAATTATACTTACATATTTGTTTAAAATAATCCTAAAACGACAGCACATGACCATTAAATGAAAAGGAAATTACCAAAGGACCCCTAGACTCAACTGCCAAAAGGCAATTACAGGTGTGATCCACGATTGGGGACCCAAGGACCATGGGTGGGAGCACGGCCCGTGCTGGTGAACCATTGGTCCTGGTCAGAGACCTAGTTTTTAGGGGCTTACCCATGACCCCCACCTACGGGGAGTGGGTGGACCTGTGGGGCATAGGTGCCCTTTGTGGGTCACTTCCCATGCATCTTTCCAGGCCTTTTCCTCAAGGACCAATGGTTGGTCCTTGGGGTTTAGGCTTTGACTTTCTAACATGTAAACATGAATTTTAAGGTACATGGAGGTTATTTTACGAATCTTAGCTTTACATTAAAACCCAATAAGGGTATTAGTTTACACATTAAGCGTTAGCTTAGTCTTCTAGTTTTAGAGGGCGTAACAACTGGTGTGCCACGCCAGCCCTGCTGGTGTATCAGTGGCGCGTCGCGCCAGCTCTCCCCCAGGTAAACCCGACAAATTTTTCTTCTCATTTTCTGACCTTTAACTCGACTAAATTCGATTCTTTTTCTCAATTTGTTTTTAGATTCAGATACCCAATACATGTACACAAGAATTTAATCAAACACAACTCTAAAATCGACATGATTTCCTCAAGAACGCATCAATCTCATCCCAATCTCAACAACAGAAGTCAATTTCAAGAACACAAATCAAGTACATTAACCTTCAACTTTCTAGAACGAATTTAACGTTGAAATTAACATGTTTGGTGCATGGGTTAACGAATCCAACGCTATGTCAACCCTTGGTGAAATCCGCAACCAAATCCTCAAGAAATCGATGAATCTTGACATTTCTCTTCTTTTTTCCGCTTTTCTCTTCTTGAACTTTTTTCTAAAAACCCTAGCATGAATTATAATTGCGTAAATTAATTACTAAAAATGAATTAAATTAATTTGGTAATGAAAAGACCACAATACCCCTCATAAATCCGAGTGACTTTCCTTATCAGGATAGGCCGACTTCAAACAAGCATATTGAAAATTAGCATACTCGGTAGAGTTGGAAAGATAATTTAAAGACCTTTCATTTGATATTTTTTATCCAACTCAACTCATCATGTACTAGGAGTTATGGTAGTTTGAAGTTGACCCAAAACTCATACTTAACATAACCTGCCAAATTTTTGAATTTTCATTCTTTACAAAAATGGATCTTTCTAATTCTATCTCTTTCAAATAGTGAGGTGTTACAATTTATGTGAATAAACCTTTCACATTCCTACATTCATAATTAAGCAATTCATGTGGGAAGTATCCCTTCCACAATAATTACCTCAATAGTCAACAATTGAGAACATAAGCTTTACGCTAAAGCCCTATATCTCATAGTCATACCATATGCTCAATCTCAATCAATTCAGTATCATAATCATATCATGATCTTCAATTCTAATGTATCTCATCAATCCTAAATTGCATACATCTAAACCCACAATTTATCCTTTCATGGCACAAGACCCATTTACATCAATTTCATCTTTCTAGACATGGGTTGGGCATGGGTAGATGCAGTTTCATCCTAAAAATATGATTTACTATCAATTCAATCATAAACAATCATTATCCACTCAATTGGATCAACATTCATCAATACCCATAACATTGGAAGAAACCCTAACTCAAATTGAGAATTTCATCTTCACAATTTGGGAAATCATAGGGACTCCATGAATGGAAGGAATTCATGGATGAAAAACTATCATACCTTGATTACAAAGCCTACAAATGCTTGAGGATTGGCGGCTTGACATTGATCCTAGCTTTAAACTCTATCTTCTTTTTTAAGTTCTAGAGAGAGAAATATTTGAGAGAAGAACTTTGGGTTTCTTTTTTATTCTAGGGAGAATGACTTAATTTGGGGGAAATTTGTAGAATAAAATGGTTAAATATGTTTTTAGGTTAGGGGTAAAACGACGTAGTATAGATTTGAGGATACTATGAAAAGACTTTTAAGACCCTAACTCAATTTTAAGAGGGTTGCACATTGAGGTCCGCCCAAGGCACTTGGCGACTCGCCAAGTGGACCTTTGGCTCGCCTAAAGTTCCAGTAGCTCACTGAAGGAGGCATGAAACTTAGGCTATAGGGGAGCCCTCATGGCGATGCTCCAACCTAAACGGTGAACCCCGACTTTGCTCGCCCAATTTTCCAGCACCTTGGGTCATAGGGACAATCCACTAGGCGAATGTGGGTGCACTTTTCACATTGTCAAGTCACCTTGGCAACCTCACTGCCCCTCGCCAAGTTGGCTTGGGAAGGAAATGTTTTCCTTAAACAATTTCCCAGGTATTTAGGTTCTTGCCCTATTCCATTGCTTATTACCCCACACACTTAGTCCTAGTTAAGCCAACTAGTTTCCGGGGTATTATAGTGATTTAGGATTGTGTAAACTGAACCAAATTAGTTTAGACCCCTAATTAATTACTAAAAACGAATTAACTTGATTGTGTAAGGAAAAGACCAAAATACCCCTCTTAAATTTGGTTGACTTTCCTTAACTGGACAGCCCGACTTCAAACGGGAGTATCTCCCTCATCCGAGCTCGAAAATTAGTAAACTCGGTGGCGATGGAAAGTGGATTCCAACACCTTTCATTTGGTATCTTATAGGCAACCTAACACATCATGTACTGAAAGTTATGGTCGTTTGAAGTTGACCCAAAACTCATACTTCGCATAACTTGCCAAAATTTTCCAAATTTATACTTTCCAAAATAGTTTCTTTCTAATTCTACTTCTTTCTAAGGCGGGTTGTTACAACTTGTCAATTACATACATGATAAAATAAAATTTGTTAGTTGAATCAGAGTTCCTAATACCCACGACAAAAAAAAACTTAAAAATGCATAATTTATTTAACAGAAATTTTGAATTGATATGGTTATCGTTTACATTTAGCTACATTTTTTGAAAATCAATTACAATAGTCCAACGAAACCAAATATAATAATGCAAGTATGGCGTGACAATCTATCAATAGTCATTTTAAATAACATCAAAAAATTCAATTGGAAAAATAATTATTGACTAATATAGTCATTACTCTAACTAATTACCTAAAAGCAAGATTACGTGAATTTTGAATTGGGAAATTCTCTTTCACTAGGTTTGCTTACCAAAAAATACTTTTATTAATTAGAAATTCATTATGATTTTTTATATCAATATTTTAAAGGCCAGACTTTTTTTATTATTAATTAGGACATACAATCTATATTTAACAATGATTGCTAATTTAAAATATTTAAAACTCATGTGAATAAATTACAATCAAATCCTTTTTTATTTGACTCTCTCAAACGAATTCAATGCCATATAAATTGGGACGAAGAAAATTAATAGTAGTTCTCAAATATGCAATTTTTATCTTTAAAATATGAAGAATCTATAACCCACCATAAAGTCAAATTAAATATTTTGACTCACATACTCCAAATACTTTCACATAAGACGAGACAAAAGGAACAGTTATTCCCCTTTTATCACATTACTCATTCTTGAAAACTTACTTCTCATGAAATGTCTAAGATACTTTGAAAAATAATAATGTAGTGTCTAGGATTTGAATTTAGAACATTAAGGTGGATTTTGAATTTGCTAACCCACTGAACCAACTTCTAGTCTTCTGTTCATGTGATTTTAAATCTATATATACACACTAAAAAACTTTATATTACATAATCTATTTTTTTTTCGAAAGAGTTAGAATAAACACCCTCTCCTAAATCCGCCCCTAACTAGTCCTATATTTATCTACTTGTTCATCGTTTAGAAATCTAAAGTTAGATCAAAAAATAAAATAAAATAGGAGCTTGCTGCTTTAGATTTAACTGAAAGGCGAATGACAACCTCTAAAAGTTGGATCGATACACACTTAAGGAACACAATAAACAAACAAAAAATCATTCAACTGGATTTTATGAAGGAAAATAAAAAACAGAAAAATAATACAACGAAGAAGACATCATTAAGTTTCCGTTGTAAAATATAAGTTTATAATAATGTAATATAAAGAGATGAGGACAAGATAAGTAGATGAAGGAGAAGACTTTTCTTCTATTCAAGTGTGTCATCGAAATGGCGAGTCATAACTCTATTTATAGTGTTGAGATATCACTCCCAAAGGTCACCAAACAAGAAGATACATAGTTATCCAAAAATGTTCTTATCACTTGGGATGTATACATACATGAATTTAATTAATATTTTAATAAATCAAATGAACAATCCACAATTCAATGGATTTATAACACTTTCCCTTAGATGTCCTTAGATAATGTTTCTCGCTAAAACGTTACATGGAAAAACATAGTGGGAAAAAGAGTACACACATCTCATGATATGCTTTAAATTTGCCTCATGAAAAAACTTATCAGGAAAATCCAACTTGGGACAAAACCATAATTAAGGAAAAGAGTACAACGCGTATTTCACACCCCCTATTGAAAGCTTCACTTGATATCAAACAATGCATTACAATCTTGTATCTCAACTTCTCCAATGTTTATGTTGACAATGCCTTAGGAATAAATCAACAAAATTATCACTTGAACGAATCTGTTGAACTTCTATCTCACCATTTTGTTGAACATCACGTGTGGAAAAAAACACTTTGGTGAAATGTGCTTTGTATGGTGTCCTTTGATGTATCCGCTTTTCAATAGAGCAATACATGCAGCATTATCTTCGTACATTGTGGTTGGTATATCCTGTTTCAAATAAAAACCACACATTTCCGAATTATTGTGTGTCATTGATCTCAACCATACGCAATCTCGACTTACTTCATGGAGGGCTATTAATTCTACATAATTTGAAGAAGTGGCTACTAACGTTTTCTTCATTGATCGCCAAGATATTATTGTAACTCCACATTTAAATAAATAGCATGTTTGAGACCAAGCTTTATGCGGATCAGATAAATATTCTACATTTGCGTAACTAATCAGTTTTGACTTGGATTCATAGGAATATAATAAAACCATATATATGGTCCCTCGAAGATATTCAGGTATGTGCTTAACACCATTCCAATGTCTTTTATGTTGGGGAGGAACTGAATCCTTGTTAGTAAACTTACTGCAAAACTGATAATTGGTCGAGTATCGTTAGAAAGGTGTATTAGTATCCCGATTGCACTAAGATATGGAGTTTCATCACCAAGAAGCTTTAATTCCTTCTCTTAAGATCAAAATGAATCTTTATTTATGTCAAGAGATCTTTTAATCATTGGGGGTACTCAATGAATATGATTTATCCATATAAAAATCACATCTAAATTTTTCTGTGTATGTTGATTGATGGACAAATATTTCATTCATGAAAATCTCAATCTATAAGCCAATAAATTTTTTGGTCTTATCAGAATCTTTTCATTTTAGATTTCATTTTCAAACGCTAAACAACTTTTGAAAGCTCTTTAAGAGTACTAATAATGTTCAAGTCATCAACATCCAAAACTATTATAATAAATTCAGGTTTTTACCTTGTTGTAAAAATTAAAAGGACAAATAGTGTAAAAAAATTTACCCTTTCTTCCTTGATTATTTCAATCCATATAAGGATTCTCAAAGCTTTATTGAATTTTTTTATTTTAAACCGTTATAGTCTTCCGACACCTTGAATGCTTCAACGATTTCTATATAACCTTCATTGTCTAGCTAGACATGACAATTATTCATTATATGCATTCAAGTTTTTCATATGTTGCCAGATCAAAACAAACCTCATTGCATCCACCATCGGAGAAAACATCTCCAATAATGCCAGGACTTCTACAAAAAAATCTTATGCCCCAAGGAACAAACCGAACTTTATGTCTCACCTTTTCATATGTTCCAAATAATTTTAGGGAATACAATTATAATCTTAGCTGGTACAATAATAATTTTATTATGAGAACAAGCAACACATTAGAATTCTTGAAGAATCTTTTATTTCTTCAACATTTATATCACATTTGAACTGAAGTGGTCAATTGGTTATGCCAATTGGTATTTATTTCAGTACACATATAATTTACTTTTGCATGTGATTCCATCAGCATGCCCATTTTTGTGTGCAACAAACAAGAGGAACAATATGGGTAGTCTTTTACATAAATACTTATAACCTGCTTCATTTGTAGTAATCTGAAGATATTAAATATTTTCATAAATTACAGTCTCTATATAATAATTTTTCTTTTCAATTCATCCGAAACTTAAAAAGTTTCTTTTGAGACTTACTACAACCCCAATAGTATTTCTCTGATAATAACACAACTTGTTAGAGCTTATAATTAATTTTGTGCACTATCACATATTCCATGACACCATCCATATGGTGAACGTCTCCTTCAATGAGAAAATTATATTATTATTGTCATGGTCAAAATTATTACTAGAAAGATATGTTTCTTGCTTTACTTTTATTGTACCATAGGTACACAATCAATGACAAATTTGTATTGCCAAACAAAAATATTATTTTTGTCATGGCTAAAACCTTTATAGGCAAGAACTACTTCTTTCTTTTGACCTTTTCGACAGTTCACAATAAATATTTCATAATATTTATAACGTATAATTTATTTCTCTTAAACCTCCCGTAGAGGTGAGTTGTGACATATTTTCAACCATACATCAATATGTTCTTATTCATATTTTTTTTCATATTTTGCCACATTCACATTCAAGAATGGGCAAACATTCACGATACTTACTACAAGTCACAATCTCTTCATGAGTTGACCATAACTATTTATACAGGTCATACCATTATATTTGACATATTTACATGACCCACCTCAACATCACTTTGAAAGATAAAGTGCACCATCACTTTATATTCTTTCTTTTGATGGAGTATTTATAAACATATCGAATAAGGTCGAACGATAACCGCGTGTACAATGACCTTTCATACCATTTTGATGATAAAATTATTTTCACAGTTTGAAGGACTATTTGGAGAACTTATATTATTCTCCTTTTATAATAATGACTATTATAAGTCTTTCCCTCCACACCCTTATTCATACATTCAATCATTTGTCGTCTTTAAGACTGATTATTCACTGCTACCACATTCATACGATAGAATGAAGCAAATCAATTTACGGATTTCAAAGTGATCATACATTGTTACCACAATCTTTTCTAGGAATGGAGCAAATCAAATGAGATGAATTTCAACACTTCTCATCAAAAATATACTATTTTTGCCTGTAATCATTTAATCATCACTATGTTGCATTGAGACTCAAGCTCAATGTCTTATCCATATAAGGTGCATTAGGCCATAATTCTACGAAACTCAAACCCAATACCTTATTATCATGGTGCATCAAAACTCAAATTGATGTCTTACTCTCTTGGTGCGATGAAACTTGAATTCATCATCTTACCCTTAGTCATTAACATCATTGTGCAAAGTGCTTTAAACTCACCCCAAGTCCTTAAAATATACAAAGATGAACAACATATATACTAAGTATAATTTGTAACTTATATGTTTTAATATAAGATATTCAACTTAAAGCAATATATACTAATTTATAATTGCATAAAATCATTTTTATAATAGATAAAGCAATATATGCTACTATCCTGCATCATATGAATAAGTTATCAAAAACAACAAAAGACACAAACTTAAGACATTTTTGGAATGTTCTGTGACATGGCCTTGTGCCACCAACCTCATTCTTACCGTATGCCCTTCTCTCGTGGAATAAAAGAAGCGACTTAAGATTAATTCCCCATGATAGAATATTCATGTTGATATCGTGTTATCAAATATAAGCTCATAAAAATATTATATAAATAGAAGAAGACAAGGAAAGTAGATGAAGGAGAAGACTTTTCTTCTATTCAAGTGTGTTATCCAAATGGTGAATCATATTTCTATTTATAGTATTGAGATATAACTCCCAAAAGTCACAAAACTAGTAGATACATAGTTATCCAAAAGGTTCTTATCACCTTGAAAGTATACATACATGAATTCAATTAATATTTGAATAAATCAAATGGACAATCCACAATTTAATGGATTTATAACAGCTTCTAAATTTATATAACATTACTTCTATCATCATGAGAAATGAGAAAAGATTTATGTATTACTCCTTATTTTTCCTTACAAAAATCTAAAAAGGGAAATTAAACTATTTCTTCTAATAACTGTGATACTTGATCACTAATGTGGATAGTTTCACTTGCTCTCTGGCGGAGCACGGTTAAGTTCAAGATTGAACTCATGATGGAGATTCTTGTCATTTTATTATGATTTTTTAGGTTATCCTCATTTGATGTTGGCAAATTAAATTTAACTTTAGAGCCGCGATACATCCTCGTCGCCTTATCATAAGCCCTTGTTGCTTCTTATTTTGTATCAAAGGTCCCAAATGTAACATCTCGCAACTAGAAAGAAGTTTAATAACTGGAAATTGTTATTTTTGGAAAGTATAAGGAAATCTAGAAAATTGTAAGTTAAAGTTGAGTTTTTGGTCAACTTCAGATGTCCATAACTACTAGTTCATGATGAGTTAGGTGTAGTTCCAGATATGGTTAGGAATCTCTTGGAATGATCATTCCAACGCCACCAAGTTTGCACGATTCCGAGTTCGTATGAGCAAATTATGCCCTTTGGAAGTTGGGTTGTTGGATTAAGAAAATGTCCAATCCGGAAATATAAAGGGTATTTTAGTCTTTTCACTGCCCTATTATTTTAATCCGATTTTAGGAGTTTAATATTGGTCAATTAAGAACTTAGTCAGTTTTAGAACTTGGGATTTCACGCTAGGGCTAAGGACTAAAGAAGAAGGAGAAAAGGGCATATTCATCAAGATTGATCAAGGAAGTTGGTGTTTCGCCAAGGATTTGCTTCTACCAGGTATGCGAGGCTCTCATAACGTTGGGATCGTTCTCCCACGTGCCAATCATATTTATTTCAGTTTGGATTCGTCCTAAAAGCATTTGAATATTAATGATCTTGATATCTACTCTTGAATTCATATATTGTTCTTGAATTTGACAGAGTTGAAAAGTTTCTAAGTTCGTTACGTTGAATGATAGGGTCGTTTCGAATTAGATTCTTAGGTACATTGCTGGGTATCGGTATCTGAAAGTAATTTAAGGAAAATAATCGAGTTTGGGCGAATTTGGGGAAGAAAAATGAAGAAGAAATTTCATCGGGCGAAATTGAGGGGTAGCCGCGCGTCGCGCGCCTAGTTCCTAGATTTGAACAGTTCAACTTCGCATCGTGGATCAGACACGAGGTGTTCTGCCCCAAAAGATGTTTTCGGAACCAAAATTAAATTATGCCTCCGCATCGCGGACCCACTTTCAATTGTTGATTTTCTGATCTTTTCTCATGTTTAACTATCTAAAATCATTCCTAAACATCATGAGATCTTTCCAGTCAAAAATCTTAATTCTTGATTCCATACTTCAATTCAAGGATCAGTTAAGAGAAGTCAAGAGTCAAGTTTAGATCAGTTCTTAAACTTTTTCAAAAGCCTTTCACAAATGTTTTAACTTTGTTTAAAGACTTAAGTTTCAAGTTCAATAAAGAAGTAAAATTGAAGATCTTCTCTTCAAAGAAGTATATGCGGACTATATATTCCCAAAGAGATTTTAAAATGTTTTCACATTTTAATAAGAACGAAAACTGAGATTTCTGAAGAGCTTTCGGGCTAGTTTTCAGAAAAGAGTAATAACTTTCTAAATGAAGCAAGAAGGGGAAACTGAGATTTCCAAGGTAGCCTTTGAGCTAAGTTTTTGAGCACTAATCTCAAATCACAGAAGAAGTATGT
>JAJOOS010001972.1:0-26796 GCA_029582725.1 Solanum chiquidenum
TTTTTCATATTTGTTTATTATTATTGTCTTTCCCACAACTTTTCATCATTGTTAACTCATGAAAATCGTAAGAGAAAATACGAGTGTGAATTGTTGAATGATTTGCTATATTTTGTTAACCAACTCTTTCTTATGTGATACAACAAATTTCGTTAAATTTGAAACTTAATCAACTATTGCAAGTAACCCTTGAGATTTTTTAAGAAGAAGAAGAGTACAAAACTTTACAAAATTGTAGTTTAAAAGTGAGAGGAAACTCCTCTATTTATAGCTAACAAATAGTAGTATGAATAGGTGCTAATTGAGCCTTATCAGAAAAGTTACAACCTTTCGAAAAAGTCACTGCTCATCGGAAAAGTCACAACTATTTGGAAAAGTCACAACTCATTAAAAAAGGCACAACCCTTTGGAAAAGTTACAACCCTTTGGAAAAATCACAACCCTTCGAAAAGTCACAACTCATCGAAAATGTTACAACGCATCAAAAAAGTCGTAACCTTTTGGAAAAGTCACAACTCTTTAAAAATATCGCAACCCTTGTCAAAAGGTATATATTTTTAATATAATATAAATAATTAAATTATAAATAAAATAAATTGAGTATTTTTGATTGGGGGTATTATAGTAATTCAACATTCAAGTTTGGGAGTTCATGCATTTAAGGTAGTGTGTATGTATATATATATATTGTAACCGGCAAATGTATTTATTATTGCATATAAATGTGTATTTAGGTACTACCTTCTTTTCCACTCTCTATGTTGTATATTTGTATCTTTTTCTCTATATTTTTTTAAATATTTTTGAGGTATTATGTGATTGTATTAATTGTATTGATATATGCTTTTAGGTCGAGTCCTCTCTCTTCTTCCTTTCTCTCTATATTGTTAAGTTGTCAGACAAGTCCATTTGTTGTATTTAGGTTGTATTCCCTCTCTCCCACACTTCTCTCTCTACATAATTTTTTATATTTTTGAGGTGTTAGATGACATTATTTACTATATTCATATATAAATTTAGGTTGTATTCTATACTTGCACCTTTTTCTCTCTCTCTCTTGCTTATATCATTTGTATGCATTCTCTCTTATATCATAGTATTCATTTTCTCTTGTATCACTTGTATCCAAAACTCTTGTATCACGTGTATTCATTCACGCTTGTACCACGGGCATTTATTTATTTTTGTATCACTTATATTCATTTTCTCTTATATTCATTTGATCTTGTATCACTTGTATGTAGATATACATAGATACACATATGTAAATCCTCTAAGTTTCCAACTCGCCTTTGGTAGATAAACTGATACACAGATACACACATGTATTTACTCAAAGATAACCACTCATCAGATATATATACATTGATACATGTATACACAATTATTTCCTCAAAGTTGCCCACTCAGATTTCTAAGAGAAAAATAATAAGGAAAAGTTATATTCCTCAAATGCAAAAATGTGTATCGAACTAGAGGTAACATGATATCATGCGGAAGAGAGACATATGGGAAGAAAGGTACAAATATCAAAATAAAAGAAAGAGATAGAATCAAATATACATAATAAATTCCCGAGGCCTAGCATCAATTGATATTTGAGCTTCTAATTGAAACAGGACTACAGTACAGAGTAAATACAACTGTACTGAACCATCTCTAAATAAAAATAAAGACTATGTTAAAACAGAAACACTCAAGAACTGATGTGAAGAATAAAAATAGAGGTAACTTATGAAATTCCAGCTCTGTAATTATTCGCTGAAGATTTGAATTTATACAAGGAAAACCTCACTATTTCCTTTCTAGTAGCCACTTACAATGTGGATGTTAAAACTAAATAAGACAATGTGCCACTAACAACCATAAAAGAGGCACTAACTTCAGAATGTTAAGAAACTAAGTTGACTATGTCTAGCTAGAAAATAGAAAGAACTAAACTGAAATAAGTAAAAAATAATAAGCTGGAAAAAATGTCAATTGTCTAAAACTCATCCTTGGCATTTTTGTGACAAACACCAATTCTTTGACTCAGATCTTCAAACCTTTCCTTTGGCAGTGACTTAGTAAAAATGTCAGCTAGCTGGTTCTCAGATGAACAATTAAAAACAAACACTTCATTAAATTGTCGGACTTCTCTAATAAAATAAAACTTGATCTTGATATGCTTAGTTTGACCATAAAACACTGGATTTTTTGAGATTTAAACTGTTGAACTGTTGCCACACATGATCTTGGTAGCTTCTGTTTGTTCATGGCCCAAGTCCTTCAACATCTTCCTTAGCCAGATAACTTGATTCACAGAAGATGCAACAACTATGTACTCATCTTCTGTTGATTGAGCCATAATTTCTTATTTCCTAGATCTCCAACTAAAACAACTTGTCCCCAAAAAGAAAAGATATCCAGAGGTGCTTCTGGAATCATCAACTCCGCCACCCCAATCACTATCAGAGTACCCGACCAGGTTCATAGTTACTTTGGTAGATGTTGGGAAAAAAGTTCCAAAGTTGATGTTTCCTTTAATATATCTTAATACTCTTTTAGCCGCTTTGAAGTGTGTGTCTCTAATGCTCCCACAATAACCCCAAAGCAAAGACCCAACAATTCCCGATTATTTGCACAAGAAATGATAGTAATTGATCAAGATATCATGTTTTGAACTTTGAATAAATGAGCTGAAAATCATTGAAATAAGATATATACTGCCAGGGGTCCATCTCTGAGAATGCGAAACCTAGTCCGCGCACACAGAGATCAACCTGGACCAGGGTCGAAGTGACCTTTTTATGTGAGCATGAAGTTTAGTTTGACCATTCTCTGGGAACGGAGGAACATGGTCTGCGAATGCCTAAACCTGGTCAGCAAATGTGAGGGTCAACCTTGAACATTATCCGTGAATGTGGGACCTAGTCTGAGATGCACCAGCAAGGGCTACATTAACTAAAAAATTGGAAATTTGAAATACTCTAATTGGGTGCTTGGGATTCATTCAAAACCACGTTCATGCAAACAAACTATGCTACTCGATAGAGTTTGACATTCCACACTCAATGGAGACGTTGAAACTTCAAACACAAGTTGTCTCGGCAAAAAGTAGGTCCCACACACAAGGCTCCATTTTATTCATAAGGCACAAGGTTTCTTGAAATGAATTCGGAAGTCTTGAGACCCAAGACAAAGGTCATTCTAGATCAAACTTGATGTTTTGGAGCGAACAAAACAAGTTCCCCTAAAGTTTTGACCAAAGTCAAATATCTAATCTTTAGAAACTCCAAAACCAGAAGACCTGCATAAAACCAAAATGAACAACGAAGTGACCAAACCGTCTGTCCCAGCAGGTCATAAATGTCTTGGGGTCGCTATAGGAAATCTATAAGCAAAAGTATTTGAAATAGAGGAAATTACTTGATGGTGATTACAACATCCACTACTAAAATGACTTTCGTCCTCAAAAGTAAAGGAAAAGAAAAAGCCTAAAGGCTTGAAAAGATGAGGTTAGTCGGTTTAAATGCTCGGCCTGACTTTCAGACACTCACTCGGATTGAAAAATGTCATCCTAGAACTCAAGTTACAAGAATACTCTCGAAGTCACTTCTTTCGCTACAAAACTTAAAACTAGCTACCAACTCCTCTTTTAATGTCATTTCCTATCCAACTGAACTGACCTCGACCAAACACATTAGTCTCATCTGAGATATACCAATACCACATAGATGTGACTGAATTAAGAAAACATAAGAAAAAAGAAGATGCAAACTGTCAAGCCTCGAGCCTATACCCTGGAAGTGGCCGACACTTGAAAACAATTACTGGCCCAAGCGAACCCTTGGCATGGCTCAATACTCAGAGGAAGATTTTACTCAACATTTAAAAGAACTCAAAATCAAACTTTAATCAATGTCTCTAAAAGCGATTAGTCATAATGTTTAAAAAAACATTTACTGGCCAAAGAGGTAACTCAAGTCTCAACATTTAACAAAGGAAATGAAAACGACTAATGAACTACTACTGTCTATCTATCTCTGAAGCCTCTACTAACTGAAATGGACGTCGGGACAAGACTCACGACATCCTAATAACAAAATGAAATAACTAAAAATAAACAAGGGATCCTCTAGAAGCAAGGAGGCTCACCAACAACTCTGGAGTTAAACTGGATCAACGAAGTACTGGATGCTTATCCTGGTTGCCTGTATCTGCATCATAAAATATACATGACAAATGGCGTTAGTAGATGGAATGTACGAGCATGTGAGGTGAAATTTAAAACAAGACATAAGCTTGAACTGGAACTGAAGAAACACTAGTCTAAACTCAACTCAACTCATTTCAATATAAAACAATAATAAATATGAAATATAAAGAAAAGTTTATTAAATAGTAGATATCAACTCCATGTATTATAAAATACAATATAAACTCTGTTTGTATGCAAAAATACAAGTAAACTCTGTTTGGGAGATTCTGTAACCGACAACCATCACTATGAACTATGTGATAATACAACGTCTAGCTCACACTGCCATACCTATCCTATACATTTCCGGGGTATATAAATCCTCAACTAAGTGGATCCACTAGTCTATGCCAAAAAGCAATAAATCAATCAACTAAAAAGTATGATCCTTTTCTGCCTAGGTTTGCTACTTGGTTTATGGGGGTTGTGAGTTGTTAAAACTCCCTCCATATTAGTGCTCAATACTAGTCCCAAAATATAACTTAGCTCATTATGTTATAAAGAAAACATTTCCTCCTCTTCAACTTTGAGATTATTACTCAAAAGGTTTTTCTAAAAAGAGATAATACTGAAAATTGTTTATGAACTCTTTGGAAATCGGTGTTTTTTCTCCTGTTAAATGTAAAACATTTGTTCTTGGGAATACTTAGTTTGCATATATCATTTTAAATAAAATGAACTCAGCTCTTCTCTTCGTCAACTCAGTGCTTAAGTCATTTAAAACATGTTTTAAAACAATTTGTAAAAGACTTCTTTAAATGACTCGAATAACTCTCAAGACTTGACTCTTAGCTCTTCCTCGAATTTGAATTATGAATTCAAGGTTATGATTCATGTTATTAATTATTTCTTGATATTTAGATGAAGTTTAGAGTAGTTAGAATAGAAGAGGAGTTAAGTTACCCTTTTAAATAACTCATACGGGCCAAACTACGGAGAAGGGGCGGGGGCAGGAGACCCTGGCGCACTGAGTGGCGTGGGGCGCTAGTGTAACACCCCAGAAAATTTTGAGTTAACACTCGAACAATTCTTCATTGTGAGTAGGATTTTACCGACAAATTGAAATTTTTGAAAGTGTTAAGGTCACTAGATATAGCACCTTGAATTCCAAAAATAATTAAAGGGAATTCATTCCTAAGTTCTTCTAAGATTTTGGTCAAATTCAAACGACCATAACTCTCAGTACACTATTATTTAGGTGTGACATGAGATGGAAAATAAAGGTATTTAATTTATCTTTCCAACGCCACCGAGTTTTCTAAGTTTCAAGGTCGGATGAGTGAGATATGTCGAGTTAAGAAAAGTTACCCGGAAATAGTGAGGGGTATTTTCTCCCCATGCCACTTAGTACGCCAGGATTGCCTACCCCCACCAGTTGTCCGACATTTTTGTTCGTCAGAGTTCTTTCGCAGGATACCTTTACTCCTCTTTGATTCTAAACACTCTAAGCTACTTATAAACACCTAGAAATCATTCATAACCTTGCATTCATAATTCAAATTCAAGGTAGAGGTATGATTCAAGGATTGAGAGTTCTTTCAAACATTTTGAGAAAGTCCCTTTGAGTTTTTTTGAGGAGTCTTCTACAACTTCTAATAACTTGTTTCAAGACTCAAGTAAGTGAGCATGAGAGTGAGGAGAATGTATTCATGATTCTACTTTATCATCACGAGATCCTTCATATCATGAACCATAACTCTTGAATTTATACTTCAACATAAAATTTATTCTGAGAAGTCTTTTACAATTTTTTCTAAACTTGTTTTAAGATTTGAACACTTGAGTTGAGAAAGAGTAAAGTCGAGTTCATTTTCTTTAAAATGATATATGAGAACTAAGTATTCCCAAGAGTAAATTTTTTAACATTTTTAAAAGAGGAGGAAACTGAGATTTCCAAAAGAGTTTAGAGCAGTTTGAGTAACATCTCTTTTTAGAGAAATATTTTGAGTAATAATCTCAAACCACAGAAAGAGTTATGTTTTTAAAAGTCTGAGTTGAGTTTATTTTTGGCAGTAGTATTGAGCACTGATATGAGAATGAGTTCAGATAACCTAAGTCTCCATAAACCATATAGCCAATGTGGATCCACTTAGTTGAGAGGTTCTATACCCCATCAAAGTATAGAACAGTTCTGGCAGCGTGAGTGCGACGTTGTACAAACATATAGCTCATAGTAATTGTTGTCGGTTAGAGATACTCCCACAGAGTTATTTTGTATTTTTATATACAAATAGAGTTTATTTTGTATCCTTGCATACGAACTGAGTATATTGTATTCTTAAATACACTGAGTTGCTACCTATTATTTTTAAAGCTTTCCATATATTGTGTTTTTTATTGTTGCTTTATCTTGAGTTGAGGATTTTTGACTTGAGTATCTAATCATCGAGTGGAGTATATTATTCTTCAATTAAGTTTACTTGAGTGAGTTGAGAAGAGGTAAGTATGTTTCCTTTTTATCAAATTCAATATTATGTTTATGCTTTAGAATTCCTCTTACATGCTCGTACATTCCACGTACTGACCCAATTGACCTGCATCGTTTCTTGATGCATATACATGTATTTAGGATCATCAACATGCGCTTCATTGATACCACATGAAGTTTGAGTTAGCTATGGTGATCCTCCTTACTTCTGGAGGGTTCCACTTGTACTTTCAGTTATATCAGTAGTTAGGATGTCGTGTGTTTTGTCCCAACTTCCATCTTTGTTAGTTAGAGGCTTCATAGATAGACAATAGAGTTTGAGAAGTTTGTTCATTTATTTTGTTTAACTGTTTTAAAGACTTGAATTGCCTATTTTTGGCTAGTGAATGTACTATTTTATTCAGAGTTAAGCACTTGAGTTAAAGATTTATAATTGAGTTAATAAAATTTATTTGGTTTTATGCTTTTGCATGCTTAAGTTAGTCTTCCACTTGTAGTCATCCACGATGAGGGTTTGTTTGGGGACCAACAATGGTTCTCGAGTGTCGGACACGTCCAGGGTTTAGGCTAGGGTCGTGACAAGCTTAGTATTAGAGCACAGAGTTCAAGTGTCCTAGGGTGTCTATGAAATTGTGTCAGGTAGGATCTTGTAATGGTTGTGAGGGCCCCACTTCTATAAATGAGGGACTACATACACTTAAGAAACGTTTCCCTTCTTTCATACTCTTAATCGTGCAATAGAGCTACGCCATATATATTTATTTGTACTGGTGTGTTTCTCAGATTCATCGACTAGACATCATACTAGAGGTGGTTGAAAATAAAAGCCAGTCCCTTATCGATGAGTTTCTCTTAGCAAAGTCTTGAGGAAGTCATGTGACTCCAGAGGGACTTGGAAGAAGCCCATGAGTGAGTAAGTGTTCAAGTTCAGAGTAGTGCACCTATATTCATATGAATCGTGCATTTGAGCTAAAAGTGAGTTGTACTCTCTTCTCTAAGCCTTGTTTCAACTGAGATCCTTATGAGAGAGTATGTTCAAAGCATGGGTAGTATTGTCATCCAAAAAGGTAACATGAGTTACGAGATCATGAGCAGTAGTAGTGAAAGAGCCCTGAGTTAGAGGAATGTATGCAGAAGTTTAGTAATCTAAGTAAGGGAGATGGTGTTTTGACAAGCTATGTTACTAAAGTCATGCACCTAGTAAGTTATTATTGAGGAGTTTTCCTTATGAGTAGACTAAGAAGTGATGAGTTGTGAAGATTCCATCATAGGAGGTAGAGTGTTTTAGCTAGAAGGAGTTTATGATGAAATGTCATTGTGTAGGTAATGACCAAGTCTAAGTGTCGAATAAAAGAGCAAAAGTATTCATAAAGTGATAGATCTAAGCTAGGATTATGAATTTTTTGAGAGGGTCATGATGTTCAGAAGGTTATAGAACTGATCAAGTAATGAGGCATAGCATAGTAGGCGAGCAATTGTATTGATATTCGGGTTTAGTAATGAACATTAAGCTTGAATTTGAGATGAGTGTCATGATCCAAAGATTGGAAACATGAGAGTGATGATGTTAGTTTCGAGATTTGATGTAGTAGACTTGACATAGAGTAGTTGAGAAATTGAAATGTTTGATGCAATGAATATGAGTAGTACAAGCGACAGATCCTAACGTTTAGATAAGAGGAGTGAAGTGTGACTAAGTCACAAGAGTAACAAGAGAATTAAGATTTGTACCGAGAGGTTTTGTAGTCAAAAAAGGTTAAGAGAAACATCTTAGAAAGAGGTCTTAGTACCCGCTTATAGAGAGTTCAGCAGTCATGAGATAAACTTCTCCCGAGTGTTAGAGTGAAAGAGGATGTAGACTAGTTAATGATAATCGAATAGGTCCATAGCATTCAAGCGTCAACTTTAGTTCTAAGGGGGAGATGAAAAGATGAGAAATCAAGAATAAGACAGTAATGAGTTCCAAAGAGTATGGGATATATCCTTTCGGAGGTCCTTTGAGTAAATGCGTCATGTACGAAATAGGAGGTTGATGTTCTTATTGTGATATTGATGGTGTGATAATTCCATCTAAGGTTATAAATGAGGAGGAAGAGGAGGATAAGGTTTTACTATGAGAAATAGTTAAATGAGAGCCCTCAGTTGGCTCTGAAGGAGTTGGTCAATAGGAGTGCATGGAGTTGTTAGAGTACTAAGCTTGAATGTGGTGTTATTAAACATTAGGTAGTTCTTGATATGAGCCCAATGTGGTGGTAAAGAGTAATAGTCTTGGGATGAGATTCCCTATAGAAAGGTATAGAACCCAAACCTATGTATTTGGATTAAGCTTGAATATAGTTAGAACGTACCATTAGCCTCAGACCTTAGTAAGAGTAACCCCATTCCATACCCAGTCCAGTCGTTAATCGAGGACTAATGATCCCAAGTGGAAGATATTGTAACACCCCAAAAAAATTTGATCCAAGACTCGAACCATCCTTCGTTGTGATTAGAATTTTACCAAGGAATTTAAATTTTCCTAAGTGTTAAGGTCACTAGATATAGAACCTTGAGTTCCAAAAATAATTAAAGGGAATTCGTTCAAGTCATTCCTAAGTTCTTCTAAGATTTGGGTTAACTTCAAATGACCATAACTCTCAGTACATGATGAGTTAGGTGTGCCATGAGATGGAAAATTAAAGTCTTTGAATTATCTTTCCAACGCCACCAAGTTTTCTTAGTTTGGAGTTCAAATGAGTGAGATATGCCCTTTTTAAGTCAGGCTGTCCAGTTAAGGAAAGTTACCCAAAAATAGTGAGGGGTATTTTGGTCTTTTCCTTACCAAATCAGATTTAATTCATTTTTAGTAAGGTTTTATGGGTCTTATACTATTAGGTTCAGATTTATAATCCTAATATACTCCTAGGGTTTTTGTTGAGAGTCCAAGAAGAGAAAAGAAGAGAAAAGAGGAAAGGACCAAGGTGTTCGTCGAGGTTCTTGAGTTTTATTGTGGATTTTCGCCATGGGTTTGATCCCTAAGTGGTATGTAGGCTCCATAGTGTTAGGATCATTAACCCACACACCAAACATGATTTTTATATTCGAATTCTTCCATAAAGATTGAAAGATTTAAGTTCTTGGAAAGTGTTCTTGAGGTTTCATTCTAAAACTTATTTTGTTGGGGTTTTGATGATTTCTCGAGATGAAACTGAGTGTTTTGAGGGTTGTATTGAGTATATTAGTGTGTAATTATGTTAAGAAATCGAATCCAAGTAATTGGACAAGAAACCGTTCGAATCTAGGCGAAATAGGGTGAGAAAATGAGCCAAAAAAGTCGTCGGCGTATTCTGGGTTGGGGTGTAGCGCCACAACCACACCTCTGTAGGTAGAGGGCTGGCGCCATGGTCCTCTCAATGTGCCAAGGTCACCTTCCCCCACCTGTTCTCCATAATTTTCGTCTGTCTGAGTTTTTTTTAGGGGTACCTTTACTCCCCTTTGATTCTAAACATTCTAAGCTATTTATAAACACCTAGAAATCATTCATATCATGAATCATAACTTTGAATTCATAATTCAAATTCAAGGTAGAGTTATGAGTCAAGTCTTGAGAGTTCTATCGAACATTTTGAGAAAAACTCTTTGAGTGTTTTTGAGAAGTCTTCTACAACTACTAATAACTAGTTTCAAGACTCAAGTAAGTGAGCATGAGAGTGAGGAGAATGTATTCATGAGTCTACTTTATCATCATGAGATTCTACATATCATGAACCATAACTCTTGAATTTATTATTCATATTCAAGGGAGAGTTAAGAGTAGAGTTCAAGTAAGTCTTTGAGTTCAATTGTGTATCCTTTGAGATCAACTATCGATTTTAGTTAAGTTTTGTGGAAGTAAGTATGAGAATGAGAAGGGTCGTGTACACGAGTTCCATATCGTTATGTAGAGCCTTGAGTCAAGTCGTTCATGCCCATAAATTCCCCATGAACTCCATAAATTGAGTATCTTTGAGAGGAGTAGTATCTTCAAGTTCTAAGTCTTGAGTATTGAATTCCTAATGCCGTTTGAGATTTTATTCCTAATCATGGGACTATTACAGATTACCCATGGAGTCCTTGAGTTGAGTTGTTCATGCTCATAGTTTCGCATGAACCCTATGAGTTGAACATTCATGAGATGAGAAGTATCTTTGAGTCCTTGAGTTGAGTAGTTCATGCCCATAATTCTGCATGAGCCCTCTGAGTCGAGCATTCTTGAAACAAGTATTACCATTGAAGTTCTTGAATTCTGAGTTGTTGAGTCTCGAGTATTGAGTTCTCTGTATGGTTATTGAAAACTTTGAGTTGAGTCGTTCACGTCCATAATTCGGCATGAACTTTATTCTGAGAAGTCTTTTACAAATTTTTCTAAATTTTCTTTAAGACTTGAGCACTTCAATTGAGAAAGAGTAGAGTCGAGTTCATTTTATTTAAAATAATATATGAGAACTAAGTATTCCCAAGATTAAATGTTTTGACATTTTTAAAAGAGGAGGAAACTGAGATTTCCAAAAGAGTTTAGAGCAGTTTAAGTAACATCTCTTTTTAGAGAAAGAATTTGAGTAATATTCTTAAACCACAGAAAGAGTTATGTTTTTAAACATATGAGCTGAGTTTATTTTTGGGAGTACTGAGCACCGATATGAGGAGGAGTTCAGATAACTCAAATCTCCATAAACCATGTAGCCAACGTGGGTAGAAAGGGTCATACTTTTTAGATGAATCCTTAGTACTTTTTAGCATAGACAATTTGATCCACTTAGTTGAGAGGTTCTATACCCTGACAAAGTATAGGAAAAATCTGGCAACGTGGGCGAGATGTTGTATCATCACATAGCTCATAGTGATGGTTGTCAGATAGAGAAACTGCCACAGAGTTTTTTTAATATTTTTATATACAAATAGAGTTTATTTTGTAACCTTGCATAAAATCTGAGTATATTGTATTCTTAAATATATTGAGTTGCTAATTATTGTTTTAAAAGCATTCTATATATTGCATTTTTTATTGTTGCTTTATCTTGAGTTGACGATGTCTGAGTTGAGTATCTAATCTTTGACTTGAGTATATTATTCTTCAGTTGAGTTTAGTTGAGTTAGTTGAGAAGAGGTAAGTATGTTTCCTATTTATCAAATTCAAGCTTATGCTTATGCTTTAGAATTCCCCTTACATGCTCGTACATTCTACGTACTGAGTCATTTGGCCTGCTTCGTTTAATGATGTAGATATAGGTATTCAAGATCATCAACATGTGCTTCATTGATACCACATGTAGTTCGAGTTTGCTATGGTGAGCCTCCTTGCTTTCGTAGGGCTCCACTTGTACTTTCAGTTATATCAGTTTCTATGAGAACTCACATACCTCTTAGGGATTAAACCCTTGGCGAAATAACATTCGATCTGCAAGAAAATTTTAAGAGCACCCTGACTTTTTTCTTTCTCTCCTCTTCTTGAACTCCTCTCAAAACCCTAGCATAAATTAGGATTTGTAAAACTGAACCAAATCAGTTTAGACCCCTAAATATTACCACAATTCATTTTAAGCTGATTGGGTAAGGAAAAGACCAAAATACCCCTCATATTTTTGGGTAACTTTCCTTAAATGGACAGTCTTACTTCAAACGGGCATATTTCTCTCATACAAGCTCAAAAATTAGCAAAATTGGCGGCGTTGAAAAGAGGATTCCATGATATTTCATTTGATATCTTATGGGCCACCTCAATCATCATGTACTGAAAGTTATGTTCGTCTGAAGTTGACCCAAAACTCATAACGTAAGCCTAACTTGAATTTTTTTAGATTTTGCTATTTCCAATTTAGTCTTTCTATTTTTAGCTCTTTAAAATACCGAGGTGTTACAATATCTCCCCCTGGGGAACATTCCTCCTTGAATAAGATCACTATTAGTAGACTAAGATGGTAACATATAACACCCAACTCAAACACTTAATATGCAAGGTAACACAACATTTCAACTAAAATAAATGTCAAGAAAAGGATTAGTACCTTAATTTTGAATTTCTCCGGACTCAAAGAGATGTGGATATCTCCTCTTCATATCCTCGTCAGCCTCCCAAGAAGTTTCCTCAACAAACTGATTCCTCCATAAGACTTTGACTGATGCTACATCCTTGGTTGTCAAATTGCGAACCTGATGATCCAGAATCTGAACGGGAATCTCCTCATAATATAAGTTATCATTAATACCAATGGCTTAAGTAAGTATGATAAGTGAAGGATCGCCCATACACTTTTTCAACATTGAAATGTGGAATACCGGATGGACCACTGCTATCCTCCTAAGTAGCTTCCACAACAAACTGATTTCTCCACAAAACTTTGATTGATACTACTTCCTTGGTCCTCAACTTGCGAACTTGACGATCTAGAATTTGAACAGGAATTTCTTCATAAGATAAGTTATCCTTAATACCAATATCTTCAGTAGGTATGATAAGTGAAGGATCACCCATGAACTTCTTCAACATGGAAATATGAAATACCGGATTGACCGCTGCTAACTCCTGCAGTAGCTCTAACTCATAAGCCACATTACCAGCCATTTTGGATATTCTGTAAGGACAAATATACCAGGGACTAAACTTCCCCTTCTTACCAAATCTCATAACACCCTTCATAGGTGAAACCTTCAAATATACCCAATCATCTACTTTAAGCTCTAAGTCCCTTCTCCTACATCAGTGTAGGATTTCTGAACACTCTGCACAGTTTTCAACCTCTCTTCAATAACTGTCACCTTCTCCATAGCTTGATAAACTAAGTCTTGTCCTATCAACCCAGCTTCACCAACATCAAACCATCCAATAGGAGATCTCCATCGCCTCCCATAAAGAGCCTCATAAAGAGCCATTCTGATGCTATAGTGGTAACTATTGTTGTAAGCAAACTCAATTAGTGGTAAGTGATCATCCCAACTACCTTTGAAATCAATCATACAATCCCTCAACATATCTTCTAAAGTCTGAATAGTGTGCTATACTTGACCATCTGTATCAGGGTGAAAAGTAGTACTCTAGTTCACCTTTGAACCCAAGCCTTGCTGGAAGGACTTCCAAAATTGTGCAGTAAATTGGGCACCTCTATCTGAAATAATAGACAATGGAACTCCATGAAGTCTAACTAACTCTTGAAGGTAAACTTGGCATAATCTTCGGCTGAATGGGTAGTCCTTACCGGCAAAAAGTAGGGTGAGTTTGTCATTCAATCTACAATCACCCAAATAGAATCATGTTGCCTGCGAGACCATGGCAAGCCAGTAATGAAATCCATATTGATCATCTCCCATTTCCGTTCCAGAATATCTATATTTTGAGCCATACCACCTGCCCTTTGGTGCTCTACTCTAACTTGTTGACAATTTGGGCATTTAGCAACAAACTCAGCAATACCTTTTTTCATACTATTCAGCCAATAAACATCTCTCAAGTCACATTACATCTTTTAGAAACTTGGATGAATTGAATATCTGGAGCTATGAGCTTCCTCCACGATCCTCTCTTGGAGTTCATCCACACTTGGTACACACAACCTACCTTGATACCTCAATATACCATCTCCCCCTTCTTCAAAATCATTACTTTTTGCTTATGAACATTTGCCTTCAATTCAGGCAAAATAGGATCTTGGTCTTGCTTCTCTTTAACCTATGGCACTAATGATGATTCAACCCCATTCATTACCACCACTCCTCATTCATTAGAATCCACCAATCGAAATCCTAATCATGCAAGTCTCTGTACGTCTTTCACTAACTCTCTATTTTTTTCCTCAACATGAGCGGTACTACCCATAGACAAACTACTCAAAGCATCATCAAAAATATTAGCCTTACCTAGGTGATATAGAATACGCATGTCTTAATACTTGAGTAACTCTAACCACCTTATATGTTTAAGATTAAGCTCTTTCTGACTAAACACATATTGTAGGCTCTTATGATCGGTGAACACATCTTCATGAACACCATAAAGGTAATAATGCCATATTTTCAATGCAAATACTACGGCAATCAACTCTAGATCATGGGTTGGGTAATTCTTCTCGTGAACCTTAAGTTGTCTAGAGGCATAAGCTATAACCTTGCCATTCTGCATTAACACACAACCAAAACCGACTCTGGATGCATCACAATAAACAACAAAGCATTGTGTACCCTCTAGTAAGGTCAATACTAGGGCAATAGTCAGTCACTTTTTCAATTCCTGAAAGCTTTTCTCATAAGCTTCAGAACATTGAAACTTAACCTTTTTTTGACTCAACTTGGTCAAAGGAGATTAAAAAAATGAGAACCCATTGACGAAACTTCTATAATATCCAGTCATCTCCAAGAAACTCCTAATATCAATTGGAAATGTAGGTCTTGGCAAATTTTATACTGCCTCTATCTTTTGAGTGTCAACTCGAATCCCATCACCAGAAACAATGTGACCTAAGAATGCCACAGACTCGAGCTAAAATTCACACTTACAAAATTTAGCATATAAGTCCTTATCCTTTAGTATTTGGAAAACTATTTTGAGATGACTAACATGATCTTTCTCACTCCTCGAATAGATTAGAATGTCGACAATGAATACGATAACAAACATATCTAAATAAGGCTTGAATACTATGTTTATAAGGTGAATGAATGTTGTAGGAGAATTGGTCAAACCAAAGGACATAACTAGGAACTCATAGTGACCATAGTGGGTTCTGAAAGCAGTCTTAGGAATATCACTTTCTCTTACTCTCAACTAATGATAGCCAGATCTAAGGTCTGTCCTGGAAAACCAAGTGGCACCCTAAAGTTGATCGAATAGATCATCAATTATCGGAAGAGGATACTTATTATTGATAGTAACCTTGTTCAACTAACGGTAATCTATAGACGTTCTAAGGGAACCATCCTTCATCCTCACAAATAAGACCGGAGCGCCCTAAGGTGAGATACTTGGTTTAATAAAACCCTTTTCAAGGAGATCTTTCAACTGCTCTTTTAACTTTTTCAACTCTGTTGGTGCCATCCTATATGGAAAAATAGATATAGGATGAGTATCGGGAAGAATATCTATACCGAAGACTATTTCTCTCTCAGTAGGGACTCCGGTAGATCATCTGGAAAGTCCTTTGGAAACTCGCTCACAACTAGAACTCACTCAATATGAGGTGTCTTACCACTAGAGTCATTAACACAGACTAAGTGATAGACACATTCCTTTGAAACTAACTTTCATGCCTTAAGGTACGAAATGAAACGACCCTTAGGCATTGTTGAACTAATTATCCACTCCAAGACTGACTCATTAGGAAACTAAACCTCACAAATCGAGTTCTACAATCTATTGAGGTATAACAAGCATGAAGCCAGTCCATACCTAGAATGTCATCATAATATACCATGTCTAAGTCACCTAAATCAGCCATGGTGCTCTTGTGATTGACGGAAATTTTACAATCACGATAGACTCTTTCAGCTAGAATAGACTCACAAACAAGTGTAGAAACACTTAAGGTCTCAAGAAGTTTCTCATGAATAATATCAAAATTCATGGAAATATAAGTAGTCACAAAAGATAGGCTCGCTTTTGGGTCTAGCAAAGCATAAACATAAAAATTAAAGACTTTGATCATACCAGTGACAACACTTGGAGAATTCTCTTGCTCTTGGCAACTAGTGATAGCATAAAGGCGGTTCACTCCTTGGCCTGTCACTAAAGTAACTTCTCTAGGTGCAGCTCTGTCTGGTGGAGAAACTGAAGAAGATTGAGTTATATTGCCCCTATTCCTATTGCCTTGCCTGTTCTTAGGGCACTCTTTCATGAAGTGACCCTCTGGACCATACTTGAAACAACCAGTGGATCCATCATGACACGCTCTTGGGTGGTTCCTACAACACTAAGCATATGTAGGATCCCAATTACCTCTTTGTGCCACACTACCTTGAAATTGTGTAGGCTTATCTATGAAATTCTGCGAATTTTGATTGTTGAACTCACCTTTGTTCCTAGGTGCAGGTGCACTAGAAGATGATGGAGCATGTCCCTTTTGCTTATGTTGGAAAGATGACCAGTTCGTATTACTCTTCTGCTGCCCAGACTGATTCCATGATGTCTTTGCCTTCTTGTTTTTAAACTCTTCTATATCCCTGAGCTTATCCTCTTTAATCTATTGCACATGAAACATCAACCTCGTTATGTCCATGTCCCCTATCAATATAGCTGCCTTGCCCTCTTTGCTTGAAATATGAGACAACCCAGCAACAAACAGACTCATCCTGCTTCTCATGTCAGCAACTATCTCCGGAGCATAGAATGAAAGTTGGGTGAACTTAAGACTTTACTCATGAACACTCATAGATTCTTTCTTAAGAGTGAGGAATTCTCATACCTTGGCTTATTTTAGTTCACGGGGAAAGAAATGCCCCAAGAAAGCACTCCTGAACACAGCCCAGCTTAAAATCGGTGCACCCTCAACTCTTCCCTTCTTCTATTGGTCAAACATGATTCTACAAACACTCTTTCGTTTATATGTAGCTAGTTCAACTCGCTCACCTTTAGCAATACGCATAACCTTAAATACTTTCTGCAGTTCCTCTACAAAGCTCTTCGGATCCTCAGTGACACTTGAACTAGTGGAGCTTTGAGGATTCATCCTTAGAAACTCCTGGATCCTAGAAGTATCACCCACTTCCTGTCGATTTTCTCTCCGTCCAACTAAATTGGTCACCGCTTAACTATACATCTAGATAGCTTCCCAGAACTCAGCATTGGTGACCTCTCCTTAGAGTTGAACTTCAAGTTCATTCGGTACCCCTTGTTCCTCAACATTTATCCTAGTAGGATGTGCAAGCTAGATTAAGAACGAAACTTTATAGAGATTAACTCTATCACATGAAATGAATATGAAAGAAGTGAGATAGTTCCTAAATGTTAGAGCCTATTAATTATAGATGTGGTGGGCTTCACACTGATAACTAGGACTCTACAGACACGACTTCATAGACTCCCTAGGACTCTTGGACTCTGTGCTCTGATACAAAGTTTGTAACGCCCTGATCCTACACCCTGGGTGGGACCGACACTCGAGAACCATTGCTAGCCCCAAGCATACCCTTGGTTTGACTTAACTCTTAGCGAAAGACTTGAATAACAAGAAGAAGTATCAAATGATGAACATATGCAAAAACTACAAAATGTCTTAAAGGAAACATTCAACTAGCTAAAATGGCAACTCAAGTCTTAACAAAAACAACTGAAAATGGAAAGACTAATGAACTATAACTATCCATCTATGAAGCCTCTAATACTATGAGCGATGTCGGGACAAGACCATCTATCATCCTAAAAACTAAAATATTAAAAATATATAAAAAAAGATCCTCCGAAAAGCAAGGAGGCTCACCAACTGACTCTAGTTCCCAACTGGATCAACGAAGAGCTAGATGAAGATCCTGGTTAGCTTTATCTGCATCATAAAGGCCAAATGACATTAGTACATTGAATGTACGATAATGCGAGGGGAAAACTAAACATGACATAAGCTTGAACTGAATTCTAAAAGAAACACTTAGCTTAGCTTTACTCAACTCATGGATACTCAGCTCAATGCAGAAATAAACAAAAATAAATATGCAATTTATATAAAGCATTTAAACAGTAAGTGAAAACTCAATGTATTGGAGAAATACAATAACAACTAAATTACGTATAACGAAGTAATAAATATCCTCAGATATTTATCCAACCGATAACCATCACTATGAGCTATGTGATGATAAATCATCTCGCCCACACTGCCAGAACTATCCTATAACTTGCTGGGATATAGAATGTCTCAACTAAGTGAATCCACTAGTCTATGTTAGAAAGAATTAATGAATCATCTAAAAAGTATGACCTATTCTACCC
The DNA here is from genome assembly GCA_029582725.1 of Solanum chiquidenum. Taxonomy (NCBI): domain Eukaryota; kingdom Viridiplantae; phylum Streptophyta; class Magnoliopsida; order Solanales; family Solanaceae; genus Solanum; species Solanum chiquidenum. The sequence goes on from JAJOOS010001972.1 coordinate 18,595, forward strand.
AAGTTGGCAACATGATTTATAGAGACTTGAGTTATTATGAACTCGTCCCTATATCTGTGCCTAATACTACTCCCAAAATTCTCAGCTCATATGTTTTAAAACATAACTATTTCTCTATGGTTTGAGATTATTACTCAAAAACTAGCTCAAAAACTTTCTTGGAAATCGGTGTTTCCGTTCTTGTTTAAATGTCAAAACATTTACTCTTTTGGAATACTTAGTCCCCATATAGTCTCTCTATAAAAATGAACTTCACTCCTTACTCTTACTCAACTCAATGCTCAGGTCTTAAAACAAGTTTAAAACATTTATAAAAACTTTTGAAATGACGCTAAGAACTTTCTAGACTTGGCCCTTAACTTTCCTTGAATTTGAATTTATGAATTCAAGGTTTTGATTCATATTTACAGATGATTTCTAGATGTTTAGAAGTCATTTAGAGTAGTTAGAATTGATAGGAAGTGTTAGTACACTTTAGAAGGACTCAAATGGGCTAAATGACAAAAAACAAGTGGGGGTAGGCGACCCTGGCGCACTGTTGGCGCGGGGCGCCAGCCCCTAATTTCAGAGACTACTTTATGGCGCACTACTGGTGTATCAATGGTGCGTCACGCCGGCTTTCCCCCAGGTAAGCCCGACAAAATTTTCTTCTTGTTTTTCTTATCTTAATTTGATTAAACTCGACTTTATTTATCAATATCTCTTCATATTCAGATACCGAAAACATGTACACAAGAATCCAACTAAAAAAAGCTCTTAAAACTGATAAAACCATCTCAAGAAACTCATCAATCCCATATAAGTTCAAGAATTAAAGCAATTCAATAACACAACTAAAGAACATAAAATCCTCAATCTTTTAAGATGAAAATTACACTGAAATAAAAATGTTTGGCGCATGGGTGAACGAACCCAACACTATGTGAACTCACATACCTTGTAGGATCGAATCCTTGGTGAAATCCGCAATCAATTCCTTAAGAAATCGACGAATCTTGAACTATCTTTTATTTTCTCCTCTTGAGTTCTTTTCTCTAAAACCCTAGCGTGAAATCTTTGAGTGCGTAAACTAAACCAATTTAATTTAGACCCCTAATTAATTACTAAAAACGAAATAACATAATTGGGTAAGAAAAAGACTATAATACCCCTCTAAAATCCAGGTGACTTTTCTTATTTGTACAACCTGACTTCAAATGGGCATATCTCCCTTATACGAATTCAAACGTTAGCGAGCTCAGTGGAGTTGCAAAGATATTTCCACGACCTTTCATTTAATATCTTGTAACTTACATAACTCATCATGTACTCAGAGTTATGGTAGTTTGAAGTTGACCCAAAACTCATACTTAACCGAACTTGCCAAATTTCAGATTTTAATTATTTCCAAAAATGGTTCTTTCTAATTCTAGCTCTTCTAGATAGCGGGATGCTACAAGTTTGTTGTATTTATTTTCTTTTGAGTATTGTACAGACTTTTAAAAAGGTTGAGTGTTTGAGTTTATTGAATTTAATTCAGTTTTAAGCTTATGTATGCTTAAGTTAATCTTCCGTTTGTACCCAGCCAGGATGAGGGTTCGCTTAGGGACCACCAACAGTTCTCGAGTGCCGTCCACATCCAGGGTGTAAACTTAGATCGTGACAATCCTATGGATCGATATTCCTCTTAGAAGGTTGAAATCAGACAGCTCTTCGTGGAGGCATGATCTGAAAGATATGAGCAAACACGAATTAGAAAGAAACTTTATAGATTTCAACTCTATCACACGAAATGAGTATGAAAGAAGAGAGATAGTTCCTAAATGCTGCGGCCTCCTAATTATAGTTGTGGTGCGCTTCACACTGATAACTAGGACTCTATATGCACGACCTCATATACAACCTAGGACTCTTGAACTATGTACTTTGATACGAAGTTGGTCACACCCCGAGCCTACACCCTGGAAGGGCCGTCACTCGAGAACTATTGCTGGCCCCAAGTGAACCCTTGTCCTGGCTCAAGGTAATAACTACTTGGACTTTGCAGCAGAAAGTAACAGAATTTGGTGAACCACGACAGGGTTCAAGGACCGTGAAAGAAACCACGGTCCATCGACTTGACCGTGGTTCATGCCCACCCAGAAGTTGTGGACCACGGGAAACTTCACGGGCCGTAGACCACGACACGAGCCGTGGGAAGGCTCATGGAGCCCAGGAAGGACCAAATCAAACCAAGACCTCAGACCATGGAGCCCATTACATGTCGTGGTCTTGATGATGGACCGTGAGATGATCCGTCGTTCTTTAGCCAGCATACTCCCAGCCCAAGTAAAGGACCACGATGGCTTTTATAGTCGGTGGTCCTCCACATAATCCGTGTGAAGGGTCGTGGAAAGGACCACAAGAAACAGTATCCCTGGTCAAGAACCACGACCCACTTGACAGGTCTTGGTCCCAACGATAGACCATTAGTGGTGTGTGGTAGGCCCTCATCACCTGTTATGTTAGAATCGTTTTTGTCTTTTCCCCTATGCATTGGACATTTACCTACATCGTTTTACACCTAAACTACGTTGTTTTACTCAGTTTAAGCCTAATAATTTAGTTAGAATCTATCAAAAACCATTATTCTAAAAAATCACCAAAACTAAGAGCAAAATGAGAAGAAAGAGTTGACCAGCCCCTCAAAAACACACGACAGGTTTTCTTCAATTCCAACTCCAAAATCAAAGTATTTCTCCGTAGATTTTGTCACCAAGTATGTAGGATTTCACTAGCGGGTTCCTTTTATCCACTATGTCCCTAGAACTCAGTCAGATTTTAGATTCTCTATATCTTTTTTAGACCTAGGGTTTCTAAAACCTTAAAAAAATTATTTTGATTCAGCTGTTGTAGTATTCGTAATCGAATTATCATGTTTCCTTTGAAAGTTTTCTTATCTCCTTACATGAAACTTAGAAGCCTAGTTGTCTAGATTCTCTTAGTTCATGAATTACACTTGCTATGTTAGCAAATGGATATACATGCTCTAGTTTTTGAATGTTACATTGTCAGTTCCTAAATGTTGCATTCTTAGATTTGCATGTCAAAACATTGAGCTATCAAGTATTTCAGTTATGTTGTGTCATATACATTGAAAGTTTGGAGTAGGCTTAGCACTAAGTTGGACTAGGGTTCAAAATACCCTCATAGTCCTAGAATTACGTGCCCCCATAGGATTTTAAGTCTCTTGTGTTGGGCATCAAATTTAGTGTTCACGCCAGTCATGCCTTTATACCCCTGGCAAGGTATATTGGGTCCTCTCGATGGGGCATATACATCGGACTCCGTGTTTAGCTCACGTGGTTTTATGTTGGTTAATAGTAGCTCCCACAGCAAACTCTAGTGCATTTGACCATGTTTTTAGTTTATATTCCAGTATTCAGTTTCAACATGTTCTGTTAATGATTAGTACTTGGTCATTGCATTTAGCTCAGTTTTCAATTATATTAAGCATTTATCTTCTATTCAGATTATATTATTGCTTAACTATATTTTGTTCATCTATTACCTATATCATATTTGTTGAGTACATTCGAACTATTGACGCATACTCTGCGCTACAACCTTTCATGATAGTAGGTTCAAGTACACGTATTTCAGACATCTTTAAGATTGATTCTCGGTCAACATTCATCAGCTTCAGTGGTAAGTCCTCATATTCCTAGGACAATATACATGCTTTCATTATAGTCTTTACATTTCACTTTCAGTTTTGTTAGAGTTAGCTAAAGAGCATGTCCCAACAACTCAACTCAGTTCGAGGCTTTAAGACATAATAGTAGTATCAGCTTGACTTGTTAAGTTTGCTCTTCCAGTTGTTATTAAACTCTTAGTATGGTTTATACATTCAGACTAGTTGGGTATTCCCCACTTTTCAGATAACCTCTATTTAGCTTCTGCATAGTTCATGTATTACTTAGTTATTTCCAGTATGCCTATGATATGCCAGACACAGGGTTAGCTTGGGGTTACTCGTGATCCTAGGTCCCGTATTACACCAAGGGGGTAGCCTCGGGGCGTGACAAACTTGGTATTAGAGCATTAGGTTCAAGTGTCCTAGGATGTCTAAAATCCGCACTAAGTAGAGTCCTTTTCATGGGTGTGAAGTGCACCACATATAATGAGAGGGAGGCTATGAAGTATTTTTGGAAATACTTCACTTTCTTGTTATTCTTATTGTGCTTGGGTATGGTCTGCTTTCTAATTCCTCGGTATGCATTTCAGATCATGCCTCCTCGTAGAGCTAATGCATGGAATGCTAATGCACGCATTGCTAACACATTTCCTCTAGTCCCAGACCACGAGGTTTAGAATGCGGAATTTCAAAATGCGATCCAGTTTTTGGCTCAGAGTGTAGCCAATCAGAATAATAAACAGGTCTCAGTTCCTTCTAACACAAATGGTCGATCAACTGCAGCTAGTGTTTGAGATTTTCTTAAAATGAATCTGCCAGAGTTTCTAGGGTTGAAAGTTTGTAAGGACCCACAAAACTTTATTGATGAGATTAAGAAAAATTTTGGAGTGATGCAAGTGACTAGTAATGATAGGGTGGAGTTGGCATCCTACCAGCTTAAGGATATAAATCACATTTGGTTCACTCAGTAGAAATAAAACAGGGGTGCGGATGCAGCTCCTGTGAATTTGGAGTGTTTTACGTGAGCTTTTCTGGATAGGTTCTTCCCAGAGGATTTGAGAGAAGATAAGGCACAGGAGTTCATGAATTTGAAGCAGGGTACCATGTTAGTCCAAGAGTACTGACTTAAGTTCACTCAACTCTCTACGTATGCCCCACACATAGTTTTTTATCCAAGGGCACAAATGAGTAAGTTTCTATTTCTGGTATTCGACTTGGTGAAGATAGAGTGCAGGAATACTATGTTGTTAAAGGATATGAATATCTCTAGGCTTATGACCCATGCTCAGCAGTTTGAGGGAGATAAACTTAGGGAAATAGCTAAGGACAACAACAAGGCTAGACCAGGGAATTATGAATACTCTTAGTAGAAATTGGGTGGTGGAAATCGCTTACAGTTTCAGAAGAGATCTACAACTCCTACACCTTCCATCAGATATGTTCCATCCCCCAGGTTTTGACAGGATCAGAAAGGTAGGGAATCGGGCTCTAAGTCTCAGGGGAGTTCTTCAGGTAATAGGACATTCCCTACTTGTCCAATGTGTGGTAAGAACGATCCGGGAGAGTGTCTCACAGGCAAGGAATGGTGCTTTGGGTGTGGTTAGTCCGGCCATAGGTTGAAGGATTGCCCTTCTGCCAGGCTGGGGCAAAGAGGTAACAACAATAAGGTTCAGTCTACAGCTCCAGCAGCACCAACAGGTCGCCCAACTCAGCAGGGTACTTCATCTGGTACATGTGGCGGGCAATGACAGAACTGGTTGTATGCTCTCCAGGCTCGCCAAGATCCGGAAAGATTCTCATTATGTGATCACTGGTATGTTGTGAGCCTTTCATTTAGATGTTTCTGCATTGTTAGATACAGGGGCTAATTTATCTTTTGTAACTCCCTATATAGAAGTGAACTTTAGCATCAGTCCAGAAAATATTTCAGAACCCTTCTCAGTCTCTACTCCAATTGGTGACCCAGTTATAACTAGACGGGTATATAGAAATTTCCCTGTCATAGTCTCTCAGAAAGTCACCTCAGTAGATCTTGTAGAGTTAGAAATGGTAGATTTTGATATCATTCTAGGCATGAATTGGTTACATTCATGTTATACCTCAGTCGATTGTAGAACTAGAATCGTTCAATTTCAGTTTCCAAATGAGCTAGTCTTAGAATGGAAGGGTAGTACCTCACTGCCTACGGGTCGATTCATCTCTTACTTTAAGGATAGAAAAATGATTTCTAAAGGGTGTATGTATCATCTTGTTCGGATTAAGGATTCAAAGTCTGAAAACCCTAACTTTTGAGTTAGTCCAGTAGTAAATGAGTTTCCAGAAGTGTTTCTCGATGATCTTCCCAGATTTTCTCCCATAAGAGGAATCGACTTTGGAATAGATCTCCTCCCAGATACCTAGCCTATGTTGATTTCTCCTTACAGAATGGTTCTAACCAAGATGAAGGAATTGAAAGAGTAGTTGAAAGTCGTTCTAGATAAGGGCTACATCAGACCTAGTAACTCTCCATGGGGTGCTCAAGTGTTGTACGTGAAATATAAATATGGTTCTCTCAGAATGTGCATTGACTATCGGTAGTTGAACAAAGTCACAATCAATAATAAGTATCACATCCCCAAGATTGATGACTTGTTCAACAAACTTCAAGGTTCTAGTTACTTTTCTAAGATAGACCTCAGATCCGACTATCATCAGTTCAGAATAAAAGATAGTGACATTTTGAAGACAACCATCATGACTCGATATGGTCATTATGAATTTGTAGCTATGTATTTTGGACTAACAAATGCCCATGCCGATTTCATGGACTTAATGAACATGGTGTTTAAACAATAATTGGATTTGTTCGTTATCATCTTTATTGAGGATATCCTCATTCATTCTCAGAGTGAGGAAGAGCATGCGACTCATTTGAGAAATATCCTGCAAACTCTCATAGATCGCCAGCTATTCGCTAAGTTTAGTAAATGTGAATTCTGGTTATAGCCCATCACTTTCCTCGGTTATGTGGTATCCACCGAAGGGATCCTAGTGGATTCACTAAAAACCTGAGGCAATACAGTAGTGGCCCAGAACCACCTCTCTAACAGATATCAGAAGTTTCTTGGGTTTGGTTAATTATTATAAGAGATTTGTTGAATGATTCTCATCCATGGCTTTCCCATTGACCAAGTTGAGTCAGGAAAAGTTTAAGTTTCAATTGTCAGATGAGTATGAGAAAGGTTTCTCAGTACTGAAGACTAGGTTGACTACAACTCCTGTATTGACTCTACCAGATGGTTCAGACGGGTATGCAATTTATTATGATGCATCTAGGGTCGGCCTAGGTTATGTGTTGAAGCAGTGAGGTAAAATCATAGTTTATGCTTCTAGACAACTTAAGGTCCATGAGAAGAACTACCCAATTCATGACCTCGAGCTTCCAACCATAATATTTGGCCTAAAGATTTGGAGACACAACTTGGATGGTGTTCATGTTGATTTATTTACAGATCATAAGAGCCTCCAGTATGTGTTCACCCAGAAAGAGTTGAATCTTTGTCAGAGGAGATGTCTTGAATTGCTCAAAGACTATGACATGAATGTGCTTTACCATCCTGGTAAGGCCAATGTAGTAGCTGATGCTGTGAGCCAGTTGTCTATGGGTAGTGTAGCACATGTAGAGGATGGAAGGAAAGAGTTAGCCAAAGATGTTCACCGACTTTCTCGCTTAGGAGTTTGCCTTACAAACACATCAGATAGTGTGGTGATAGTTCAAAATGGATCAGAATCTTCATTGGTAGCGGATATTAATGAAAAACAAGATAGCTTTCCTATATTATTTCAGTTGAAAGGTGTAGTTCATCAACAAAAATTTGAGTTTTTCTCCCAAGCGGATGATGGTATACTTCGTTACCAGGGTTGCCTGTGTGTTCCTAATATGGGTGTGTTGAGGCAACAGATCCTTACAAAAGCTCATAACTCTAGGTATTCCATTCATCCAGGTGCCACTAAGATGTACCGTGATCTACGGGAAGTCTTTTGGTGGAACGACATGAAGAGGAAAATAGAAGATTTTATAGCTAAGTGTTCTAATTGTCAACAGGTTAAGGTAGAACATCCTAAACAAGGAGGTATGTGTCACGACCCGGGAGCACCCCCTAGTCGTAACCGGCGTACTCGACCTCAAAGAGGTCTAATACAAGCCTCTTAGCATTCATTCATCGCATAGACACCAAAACCATAAGGAATTAAAACTTTCTTCACACACGAAGATACTTTCAATAAATGGCAAGCGGAAGACTTTTTAGACTTTATACAAAATGTCTCAAAACCATCTAATACTTGAATATAACATTGGGACTAAGCCCACTCAAAACTTAAGCAATTACTAGAGAGACATAAAAAAAACATGTTGGCTATTGCCCTCGAATCTATGAGGACTCACCAAGTCTTCATCTTCAACTCTTAAAAACCTATCAAGTAGCCATGACATATCACCATCTCCAAATCCCTACACTTTAGTCAAAAAGCGAAAGAAAGGGGTTAGCACAATTAAGTACTAAGTA
>JAJOOS010001973.1:0-39065 GCA_029582725.1 Solanum chiquidenum
TGACTATAAGTAATTTCATTAAGAATAAAATAGACATTTAAAAGTTAAATTGTTATTTAATATAGAAATGTGTCATTTTTTTTGGACTAACTAAAAAAGAAAGTAAGTCATATAAATTGGGACAGAGAAAATATATAATTCGTTGAGTTTTGGGTATTTTCTCGTTCTACTAGTTCAGTTAAAATAGGATCTCATGTGTATTTGCGTTGGACTTTAGCAAAAAAATTCTAAACATTTTTAGTGTTTTGAGAAAATACTGCATATAACTATCTATAAAAATCAATAATTATTTACTTTTTGGAATGAGTTTATTTTGCAATTTGAATTGAATCTAAAAATAATAATATAAACGTTACATAAAATATTATCAAGGACGGATAAAAAATACACTCTTCGATCTCTTATGATTCTCAATTGGTACGTGATACATATAATGTGGGTGGTATAATATATGAAGTGTCTTTATTTAAAAGTATTTTATTTAAAGTATGTTTTTGTTCCTTCATTGAAATTTAGGCGCAGGTGTTCGGTTCTTTGTTTCAATTTTATCAAATTTTGATTTGATTTTTTGGTTTTTAATTTTAAAAAAGTGTGCATCGTATACCAAATCAAACTAATTCAGTTTGATTTAGTTCGATATGTTTAAATTAATTTTCGGTGCGAATAAAAAATAAAATGAGAACAAAATTAAAGTATAAGATACTTAAAATTTAAAAGTATGTTAAGGAATAATGTGTCTCGCCATGTAACACTTATTGTGCTAATTAAAAGACTATATTTATCTTTGTCAAGAACATCATGCCTCCAACTACTTCTCGAGAAAAACAAGGACGAAGACGAGTTCTTTTACATAACGTACATTGATAAAAATATGTTTTGGTTCCTCTTGGGAACTAATATTTGAAGTTAACTGTTAAATTATACATTTGTTGCTACTTTGATTTGTCCATGAATGATTTAATTGTTAGTTGACGAAGAAGGTGCATCGAAGTTCTGAGACCCTTACACCGAACACCAAACCGAAGAATCAGACTTTAAAAAAAATAACACCGACATCGAATCAAAAAACCTAAATCAAAGAACCGAATTAGTTCGATTCAATTCGATTTTTTAATTTTCCGATATTTGTGCCCACCCCACCTCTGTTGAAATTAGTTATCACAAAAATGTTATTCAATTATATTAATTTGCAATTTTTTTATTTTCTTGAAGTGACAATTTTGCCCCTAACTCTGGCTTTAATTTCGCAAAAAGAAAAAACTACGGTTTAATCATTCCAGGCGTTTGAAAGGCTGCATCAGTCTATCGCCGCTGCCAATTGGGTTCTCCACCGGCGTTATTGGTCTTTTTCTCCGGCGAGTTCTTCCTCTCTATCTAGAGGAAAGGTGAGTCCAAAGATAGTGGAATATCTTGTTCCACAGTCTCTCTTCTCCAATTTTCAGTGCACCGATGTCAATCAGTTCATTATATTTGTTTCTGTTTTTTCCTTCTTTTTTTTTCGTTTGTTTGATTCTGTTTGTAAGCTTTTAGTTTTATTTGGATTTTACTGGTTATTTTCGTTATTGAATAACAAAATTTGGTAGTCTTTGTCTCTACGATTGTGGTTGACTGTACTTCTGAGATGAAACCTATTAATAAAGACTCAGCTTTTATAGAAACTAAATAGGACTCGTTAAATCTTCTGGGTAAAACTTCGATCAGGAAAAGAAAAGAAAGTTTTTTTTTTTAGTTTAGCATTACTCATTGGGATATTGAAACTCTTTATTTACTTGAATCGTGTGTATGAGTTGGATGAGTGGCCTTTTCTCATATTGATTCGGGGATAATAAGAGCGTGTCAATAAAAATCTCATCCTCATTTGGAATTGAGCATGTGAGTAGGTTTACTGAACTTATGATCCCGCCATTTGTCCTCTCAACTGTCACTAAATGGATTTCAAGACACATTTTTTTTGTCCTTAGTCCCTTACCTGTAGTTGCCTTATTGAGCATTTAGGGAGGAAGTTGAAACATGCTTAATCAGGTTCTACAAATGAATAGGCCCTTAAGGTCTATATTGCGTAAGATTATTAACTTAGCAGTGACTAATAGAGCTAGTAAATTAACTCGTCTTGATTTACTATTTTGGTTTGCAATAAATAAGGAAGAATTTATGAGCTAATAGCATATACCTATCAAGCCACAGTATAAGATTATCTGTTGAACAAAATCTAGAGTTTCAAGGTTTACCATGTATGTACTTCTAAAATTACAGCATTGTAATCTATTTTCTGTTGATTAGGTGTTTATAGTTTTATTTGCATTTACTATCTAAGATAACAAACAATTTTGGAATTGGCTAATTTAATGTATGTATTTTCAATAGGTAATGTACAGACATAAAGATGGTAGGGTGCCTTACATGGGTTCTTACTTGCTTAAACCAAATGGTGACATATACCTGACACTTGAACATCTTATCTTCTTCTCGCTTTATTACTTTCTGACTTTTGACAAAATTTCTTTCGACATGTACTGAGTTAGATGGGCACCTTTGTTTTGTTAGCTGGATTTGTCGAACTGATCTGATCATGAATACTTGTCTTTATTTATTTATTTTTCATTTTCTCGACAGGTAATTCCTGCTTAGGGATAGAATAAGTATGGTGGTTTGGGAAAGCAGGAGACACAACAGTGACTTTCCTAGCTAGACTATGCTTCACCAGAAAGAAGGATACTATGAGAAGTGTAAGTTCTTAGCTTCTCCCATGACATCTAGATGTTATGAAGAAAGAATCGAGACTCATTGAAATGCAAAGTTCTAGATTTCAAGTCAAAGGAACAGATCTGTTCCACGTGAAAAGCTGGATAGAGTTCTTGATACATGTATCTAATTGTTGCTGACCTTTTCCCATTCATCTTGCTCTACTGGAAGGCTTCAGATGGAGGAAGGTTTGGGAACCAGTGAACAACTTCCTGAGGATGAGGGAAGTGATAACGAGGCTGCCAGTGAGGAAGTCTTTGATATTACATGCAATGGCATTGAGAGCGATGGTGACCAAGTGCTAAACATTGAGGCCAATGAGCTTGGAACTACTGCTGGGCAAATTCTTGAGTTTGAAAGCCATGCAGCTGAGAAAAACTGTGAGCATGTGCTTAATTTTGAAAGCGGTGCCCCAAGGGACAATAGTCATCAGTTACCTGAGTTTCATAGCAATGGCCTTGAGGACCCAAGATGTGGCAATACAGCAATTATTGATGGTCACACTGGTTCATCCCTGGGAAAGTCTTATCCCCCTCCGGTTGTCGGCATGGAATTTGAATCTTACGAGGATGCTTATAACTATTACAACTGCTATGCTAAGGAGCTTGGTTTTGCCATCAGGGTGAAGTCTTCATGGACAAAACGCAACAGTAAAGAAAAGCGCGGTGCTGTTCTCTGTTGCAATTGTGAGGGTTTCAAGACAATGAAAGAAGCAAATAGCCGAAGAAAAGAAACAAGGACAGGTTGCTTAGCGATGGTAAGGTTGAGATTGGTGGAGTCCAATAGATGGAGGGTGGATGAGGTTAAGCTTGAACATAACCATCTCTTTGATCCTGAAAGGGTGCAAAACTCCAAGTCACACAAAAAGATGGATGCAGGGGTTAAAAGGAAGTTAGTGCCAGCAGTTGATGTGGAAGTGCGAACAATTAAGTTGTATAGAACTCCTGCTGTTGAGACACCAGGCGAGGGAAGCTCAGATGAAAGAGCAGTCAGCAGCCAGATTGATGGGTCCACACGTTTAAAACTCAAAGAAGGTGATACCCAAGTCATATACAACTTCTTCTGTCGGGAGCAGCTTACGAAGCCAAACTTTTTCTACATTATGGATTTTAATGATGAAGGGTATCTAAAGAATGTGTTTTGGATTGATTCCAGATCCAGAGCGGCATATGCTTATTTTGGTGATGTGGTTGTGGTCGACACAACATGCTTGTCAAAAAAATATGACATCCCGCTTCTAGCATTCTTTGGACTAAACCACCATAAGGAGACTCTTTTGTTGGGCTGTAGTTTGCTTGCTGATGAAAGTTTTGAGACATATGTTTGGTTACTGAGAGCATGGCTATCGTGTATGTCAGGACGCCCTCCACAAACTATCATCACAGATCGCTGCAAAGCCTTGCAAAATGCAATATCTGAGGTATTTCCTCGGGCTAACCATAGGCTTAACTTGTCAATTATTTTGGACAGCATTGTCAATTCAGTAGGGGAAGTGGGGGAATCAGAAGTATTCCATGAGGTACTGTATAATACGGTGTATAGCTCTCTTAAAATCGATGAATTTGAAGTTGCATGGGAGGAGATGGCCCAGCAATTTGGATGTAGGGGCTATGGGTGGTTTCAAAGTTTGTATGAGGATCGAGAACGATGGGCTCCTATTTATATGAAAGATACATTTCTGGCTGGAATATCTATTGATCAGCGTGGTGAGTTTATGTGTCCCTTCTTTGATGGATTTGTACATAAACAAACAAATTTGAGAGAATTTTTTGACATGTATGATTTTGTACTGCAAAAGAATCATCAGAAGGAAGTTCTTTGTGATCTTGATTCAAAAGAATTTAGCCCCGTCTTGAGAACAAGGTGCAATTATGAGTTACAGCTCTCCAAATTGTATACTAAAGAAATATTTTTGAAGTTCCAAGAGGAGATGTCGTTGATGTCTAATTGTTCAGGTATAGCACAAATTCACGCCAATGGACCCATCATCACATATATGGTTAAAGAACGAGGGGTTCAAGGAGACACGAGTGATGCAAGAGATGTTGAAGTTACTTATGATAAAATAGGGGTAGAAGTTCGATGCATGTGCAGTTGTTTCAACTTCAAAGGCTATCTCTGCAGACATGCTTTATCTGTGCTCAACTACAATGGTATAGAGGAAATCCCAAATCATTATATATTGACTCGCTGGAGAAAGGATTTTAAACGCTTGTATGCACCAGAACTTGGCTCAAGCAACATAGATATTAGTAACCCTGTTCAACTGTTTGATCATTTGCACAGACGTGCCATGCAAGTAGTTGACGAAGGGATGGCTTCTCAAGATCACTATATGGTTGCTTGGCAGGCGTTTAAGGAGTCCTTGAATAAGGTTCGTCTTGCAGCGGACAAACGTGTATCATAGAACTGAGTTGAGGTTTAACAATTTGTGTAGCTTCTGAACTTTTTTTTTGTACTATAATTTATCAACAATTGTCCACACATCATTATGTATAGTGAGTGCATTACTGAATTTAAAAGCCTGAGAAAGTTCGAGTTTTGTTATTTCATGCTTTCTGCAACTAAATAAACTCAAGACAAGTTTTAAACAGAAACAATAGAATTATTTTTTTCCTTTTCTGTATGATAAAACATCAGTTGCAACAAATGACTCTCATTACAATATAGATTTGCAACTTTGCAAGGAAACATTGTTGAAATTCTATTTGAATATAGTAAATAATTAATGAGTTCAAACACCATCTATTGATTACTAAGTACTTCAATATAGACATTTTTCTAAATTTATTTTCACTTTTTTTTAACCAACCACCAAAAGCGACCACTACTCTGTCCTCCTCATATTAGGTCCATATTACTAAAAATTGTTATTTCAAATCATTTGTTTTTGCAACCACCATCCTCGTTAAATAAATAGTCTGTGCGCCACATATTATTTGTCCACATTATGAAAACTAGTTATTTTAAATTATTTGCTTTTAATTTACAAAATTTAAAAGAAAAGTAATACTTTTTTTTTCCCTTCATATTTTGCCCTTAAAATTAGTACTACTATTAAAAAATACACGTATATAAAATAGGGAAAAAGGATTCGAATTTCATATTTTGCCCTTAAAATTAGTACTACTATTAAAAAATACACCTATATAAAATAGGGAAAAAGGATTCGAAATTGGGATATATTTCGAATCATTTTTCCTATAAAATATTGTTAAGTATCAGTAGCGAAAACTATTTTCAATAGTCATATCTGGAGTTCTTTGTTTCCTTTTTAGCCTGCAGGTGGCAGCTTAGAAGCTTAAATCAACTATCGCCATTTTTTGCTGAAAGACAACGTCCGCCAGTGGCTCAGGTGGGAAGTTTTATCTGAAATTGCAGGTTAATTTGTTCAAAGTTGTCAACAAACTAGCAATTCTTTAGTTTCTCCTTCTTGTCGCTCAACCTTTCACTTCTCACTCATATTAGTCTGTACATACCTAATTGACCTAAACTGTTAGCTATAGTAATTTTGATATGAAATTTCCGATCTGTGCTTAGATAGTATAGGGCGCTTTTAGTGAGCTTTATCTCCGAAATTTTCATCTGTAAAAATGTCTACTTCCAGTTTTCCATTCAGAAATATAATGTATATTTGAGTACTAACTATAAATCAAACTTCCTATGATTATTTCTTTGGTAGCATTAGTGTGCTTGACGTTTTCATTGCGGTGTATCTTTAGCTTATAGTCATAGTTAATTTTGAGCTGAGGGTATATCGGAAATAACAGCTCTACCTCTGAAGCAAACGTTAGGTTTGCGTACATACTAACCTCCCCAGCCCTCCACTTTGTGGAACTACACTGCGTATGTTGTTGTAGTCATAGGTAATTTTGAGAAGACAGTTGTTTTTTTCTGTTATGATCTGAAGTTCATTTTTCAAATTTGAACCTTTTTTTTCTGCCCAAGGATGTTGATATTCTCTTTTTAATTCTTGACTAGGAAAATGGTTTTGTAGCGCTGGTCAATTCATGTCTATTTAGATCAATCGTTCAAATTCTGTGTAGTTTCTTTATCAGCACAATGATAAAAATAGCCTATTTATTTCCTTTATTGAGAAGACTCAACTTAAAGGTTATCAAGTACTTTTTATACTGAGACAGATCCTAAGAACTGTTTTTATCTTTTGGGTAGGGCTGGAGGTAAATTAGATTTCGAATAAATTATTGCTCACAATAGAACCAGTAGTATGTGGTTGCCTAAAGATACATTTAACTATGGGTAAGACAAGTGCTTGTATCTACAGCAGTAAATACTCTGATGCTTCTTGCATATAGAAACAGGAGGAGAAAGAACTTAAATAAACATTATTGCCATGTTTGGTTGCCTATTTTCTTTTTCACCCTCATTACTGACTCATAGGAGTTTGGAGTTGAAGTATGTGGAAGTGTTATTGTAAGCTACTATATTGTCAATGAGATAAACATTCGTAAAGCTTAAACTCTCCACCTTCCCACCCTCGACCGTGCCCACAAAGGAATGTACACAGGGAAAAAAACGAAGAACCAAAAGCAAGGCATTTTATACTTGGATGATAGATGCGCATATATCCCAGTGCGGAAGATGATGAGCATGCAAAGGAGTAAACTTAGAGATGAAAGTACTTGAGTAATAGTGAGTTGGAGTCCTATATAGTGAACTTGCCATGGAAAGACACAGTTCATTTTCAAAGTTTAACTAATAATATTAGGGCCAAAAAGAAAATTAAAAAAATGCTCTAATGGAGGTGATATTAAGAAGATCATGCCGGTAGACGAGTTTTACGTTTATGTATGTCAAGCAACATGGACAACTCAATGATAGTACGCTGTGGACTATCTCATTTTCCTGTTGGCCGATTGAGTGGTTCTATCTCTAGTTCTCTATAGTCTCTAGTTATGCAGCTGTTTCTTCTAACTGTGAAAGTAAAGAAGAAGTCACATTGATCTTTTCCCTTAGAAATTTATTTTTCTTGAGTGCAAATTATCGCTTCTAAGGAGAAAAATTAGCCTACATAATAGCAATATTAATTGTTAATCAATTCTTTTTCCTGGTAGATGAACTTTTTTTCTTCAGGTGTTTGCCTGTGTACCGAAAGGTAGAAACAAAGGAACTTTTCCTATGGATAAACTAAGAAGTAAATATAATGTTGAAATGGATAAATGACAGCTATATACTCTTCTTTTTTACAACCTTATGGCTTTCTCATACTTCAGGCCAATATTGAAATTGAAAGCTAGACCAGTGTAAGCAAAATTTCTGATATTGTAAAATACAACTCAAAGTCTTGTATAGGAGAACTCCCACAGAAAAACACACTTATTTCCTGGATTGAAAGACACATCACAATATTATACAGTAACAATATTCCAAATATCACTAAGCCTGTCATTAGATCCACAGTTGAGGGAGAAATACATCTGGAGTTTTTTCCTTATTGACATCATTATCTAAAATTGGTGTTTTGGGCTCTATGTTTCACTTTCTTCTTCTCCTCCCACTTTCCACTCTAGGGGTTGTTTTGACCACCTTTGACCTATCCTCTTCTTAATGTATTACAGAGCTTGACGTTGATGCTTCTGCAACACTCCAAATGGATGGTCTTTCACTCAATGCTGCCATCTTTGATGATGAAACTGAGGAATTCGATATTGATGGAGAGTGTGCGATGACGGAATATGCTGGTCAATCTGGTGTTCTTGAAGACGAAAACCCTGTTCCTCCGACTGTTGGAATGGAGTTCGAGACATATGAGGATGTGTACTACTTTTACAACTGTTATGCTAAAGCGCACGGATTCGGGGTCAGAGTGAGTAATACATGGTATAGGAAGAGTAGGGAAAGGTATAGAGGAAAACTAAGCTGCAGCAGTGCAGGATTTAAAAAGAAAAGTGAAGCAAATCGGCCCAGACCTGAGACAAGAACTGGCTGTCCAGCTATGATCAAGTTCAGATTGATGGAGAACAAAAGATGGAGAATAATTGAAGTTGAACTTGAACACAACCACCTCATTCATCCGTTAACTGAAAAGTTCTATAAATCTCACAGAAACAACAGTTCTGGGAGTAAAAGGCCCTTGCAGATGACTGGTAATCAAGAAAATCAGAAAATTAGGTTATTCAGAACTGTCATTATTGATCCAGATGATGACGGAAAATTAAACATTGATGAAGGTGAATTCAGGAACACGATTGACCAGTCAAACAACCATTTGATTCTTAAACCTGGAGATGCTCAAGCAATTCTCAGTTTCTTCACTGATCTACAGTTGGTAAACCCTGATTTCTTTTATGTAATGGACCTAAATGAGAAAGGATGTCTGCGGAATGTGTTCTGGGCAGAAGGAAGATGTAAGGCCACATATGGTTATTTTGGTGACGTGGTTAGAATTGACACTGCTTGTTTGATCTCAAAATATGAGGTTCCACTTGTGGTATTTGCTGGAGTTAACCACCATGGACAATCTGTGCCACTAGGCTGTGGTTTGGTTGCAGGAGAGACTGTAGAGTCATTTATATGGTTGTTGAGGGCATGGCTGACATACATGGTTGGCCGCCCTCCACAGACCATCATTATTGACGAATCTAGAGCTATGCAAACTGCTATCGCTGATGTTCTCCCGCGGGCATCTCATTGCATTTCTTTGTCACATATCATGAAGAAAGTTCCGGAGGAATTGGGTGGGTTACACGCATATGAAGCCATCAAGAAAGTATTTACTAAAGCTATTTACCAATCATCAAGAATAGATGATTTTGAAACAGCTTGGGAGGACATGATGCTATGCCATGGAATTAGGGACCATAAATGGCTCCAGACACTCCACGAAAATCGTAAACACTGGGTCCCTGTCTATTTAAAGGATACATTTTTAGTGGGGATGTTTGGTGTGACACTCCGGGAGAGAGAGGTTTCTTCTCCTTTTGATGAGTATTTGTCTGATCATACTCCCCTGAAAGAGTTCCTTGACGGCTATAACCAATGTCTGAAGGAAATCTACCAAAGAGAAGCACTGGCTGATTCAGAATCGAGGAATCCAAGTTGTATGTTGAAATCAAGATTTTATTTTGAAATGCAGCTATCTAAAATCTACACCAATCACATATTTGCTAAATTTCAAATCGAAATAGAGGGAATGTTCTCATGTTTAAGCACAATACAAGTAGGTATTGATGGGTCAATCATAACATACATAGTTAAAGAACGTGGAGTTGAGAATGTGAATGAAGCAAAAGATTATGAGGTTACGTTTAATACAGCTGTTGCCGATGTTCTTTGTGCATGTAATTTATTCAACCTGGAGGGCTTCCTGTGCAGGCACACATTATGTGTTCTAAGTCAGAATGGTTTCAAGGAGATCCCACCTCAGTATATTCTTTCACACTGGAGAAAGGATATTCACCGTAGCTATGTTCCTGACTACGGCTGCAATTTTATTGACACCAAGAATCCAGTTCACAGGTATGACAATTTGTACAAGTGTGCTGTGAAGTTGGTGGAAGGGGGGAGAAAATCACATGAACGATACAAGGTCACCTTAGAAGGGTTAAGGGAGATATTGAACAGAGTTATTTTGCAAGATCATAACACTCTTTAACTTCTCAAGAAGAGCTGTGAAATATGTATGTAGGCATACTGAATGTACACTTGTAATGATTTAAGCTCTTAACGTTCAGATTTAAAACTTCATCTTTTACATGTGCCCGATATGAAATATTTATCATGGAAAAGGTAAATATAACTAAATTTATACTTGTTTACGTTTAACACTTGGAAGAGCAGAGATGTTTAGCTTTTGCAGACTGCAGTGGCCAATTAGTCCCACATCGGAAGAAGCTAAGAAAAAGACAACAGAGAACTGGTACAAAAACAAAGGCATGAAACGTTATCAAAGCATACCTTTCTCGGCCTTTTGGCTAAGATCAAGTGTAGTATCTGTTCTTATCAGTTTAATATCTGATATGTGGGCCATTGGTCCACACGATATTAACTCAATTTTTTAAGGGGGAGAGTCCGTCAAGGTAGCTTGCTACCTGGGCTCTCAAGCGTCGCCCATGCGTTGCACTACTGCATGGGCCTGGCGCACCCCACCAAATCTAGTTCAACTTTCTGAAGGCTTACATTTAATCAAAGAAGCCCATCAATACTTGGCCCATTTATATGTAATTTTGGTCCAATTGCTTCTACTTCAATAATATAATTATGACCCATCAACTTACGTAGTGGATGGTCTGAAATTTAGGATTCGAACATCTTTTCGGTATCTAAAGATTAGATCGCGTATGGATTCATTTACCTCCGAATTTGGATGCGACTGAAAACCCGAGTTCAATGCAAATCTCGGCAGCCAGCAGGTTTAATAAAAACTAATAGCACGACTCCTTAACACGGGATTGTTCTCACCAAGAAAGCAGTACGAAATTTGGTTGAACAATTTACAGTCCTGGTAATGTATCTTATAATATTGCGTAAAATCACAGTTAGGAACTGATTGATTTTGCACAGGAAAAAGGTGACGCATCTGAAATTGAAAAACAGCTTTGATACACAAACTCCTTTTTAGGCCATACTATCAATGCCCCATGATACTTTGTAAGACTATCAACGCCAGTGGGATCAACTCAACATAACCTATAATTCAGAGACCAACAGATATGATACAAATTAACTTGAACATCCTATACCACCACTCGCATAACGCCAACCGGCTTAATCTCTTTCTAGGTTCAATCTCCTTATTTGAACAGATTTCAATATCAGAAGACGTCTGGATGAAAGTGTCGAGGGATAGAGTTGCATTGTTGAGCCTGCTGCAAATGCATTTTCAAAGAATAATTGTTGACCTGCAAAGATGACCATGAAGTCAGTAAAGTTAAAGACTGGAGTAACTTGTATCTCGCTCACTTAGAACCTGAAGAAGTCTCCTTATGATGGGGAGAATAGTTGAGTTCATGCGAGCAACAATAATGCTAATACAAATAGTTGAGTTTGTTGTGTCACAATTTTTTTTATTGGAAACTACATGGAGACTAGTTTGAATTGATGTAAACATGTTTCACCAAACAATACTAGAGTGCACTATCCAAAGTTTATCTCGAAACCTTTTATCCATTGTCCTCTAGCAAATGAGTAACGAGTAATAACTATTATATTAACGAAAATCTCAAAGCAATACCCTGAGTGATAAAGTAGTATTTTTCAACCAAAAAAAAAAGACGAAAATCTCCAGTGTTTTCTAAAGAGGAAGTCCGCACTCAGATTCAGTAGTTCAAAGGTTAAGCATTTTCTTGAAATAAGATATTGCAAATGTTGAAGTGTCTCCATGCAAGGATCAAATGGCATTCAGTAGAGAGGTTTAGCATTTAAACATTAGTTGCAAGAACGTTGAACACTCTCTCTTCTATGGTTGTTTCATGTTGCTAATAGCAGTACTAAATTTTCTGTTAAGAGCATTGTGATTAGCTTCCATCCTTCTTCTTAGCCCATGTACTAGCGTTTCCTCAAGGTGCTACATACCTTCTGTAGGAGTCTTTACCTTTCAAAAGTTACATCTCCCATCTCTTAATCAAAATATTTCTTTATCTTTCTAAATCTTTAATTTTGCCACATTATCCTTTAAAAGCTTGTCCTCAGATGCAAGAATTCTGAATAAGACTTGCATTAATGGCACTAATATCAGCAAACAAAAATAATTCTGATCTCTTGTTATTGTTTTAATTAAAAACACATCTCCATTTATAGTGCATTGATGCAACAAAAATAATATATGAAGCTGCAGCGTTTACCTCAAGAGTTCTCAATTGCTCTTGATATTGAGCAATCAACTGCTTCAGCTGCTGCACTTCCTGGATCCTATCATCATTGTGCTCCTTTTGTCGTTCATGTTGGATGGCCACTAAACTTTTCAGAATGATATTGTCTCGAAGAATCAGTTCTATTTGCTCCTTCAGCATCATATTTTCCTGGAAAATAAACGTGAATATTGAATGACAGGCAAAGGTCAATAAACTAGTATGTCAAAAAGGTAAATTTTGCAAACATGACTAAAATTGCTGTTCTCTTACTAGTGAAGCACTACAGTAGCCAGAAATCTGCTCATAAAATGCATTGAAGAGCCAACAATATAGGCATCACCAAAATAGTTTTCTAGCTCAACTCCTCTGAGAAAAATAGTAAATACACCAGAAAAGTATGTTTGATAAATATCATCCACAACTCCTTAGCAGGGAATTTGTTGTCTGGTAAATCTATAGACTACAATATACTTAAATGTACAATACCAACCTTCTGAAAATTTTGAGCTGCTTCTGCACTTGCACTAGCACTAATGGATTTCTCTAAGCTCTCCAACACTATTGTCACACGAGCCCTAGCATCATCTGTGCTTGTAGCACTCATCATTTCCCTCACAAACAACTCCACCCATTCTGTGCCATCAGCTGGAGGATTATTTAGGACAAAAGCAGTGTTCACTATACCTGCAAATTTTGCATGCAAATAAGATCCTTACTCCACAATTGATGAAAATCTAGACTTGGTTAACTCTTGCGAATGAGCTGCTAAGTGGGCACATCTATGAGTTCCTTTGAAAGAACTTGTCACACAAACATATTTTGAAACTTCTTTGCACCATTGGATGATTATCTTTTAACATTAGACATTTTCATATATCACATACATGTTCTTCTAACTGCCATATATCAGCAATACATATAGTTAATTACTAAGCTTTTCCTTCTCTATACTCCCTCTGTTTCAATTTGATTGTTTGATTTTTCCTCGACACGAAGTTTAAGAAAGTAAAGAAGACCTTTGAATCTTTTGGTCTTAAAGTAAAGATATGTAGAATGTACCAAAATGTCCTATAATCTTATGGTTTTAAACATGTCATGTGGAAAATTTAGAAATAAAGAGTTGTCAAAAAAGGAATGCGGCATTCTTTTTGAAACGGACTAAAAAGGATAGTAAGACAAACAAATTAAAACAAAGGGAGTAATTACTAAGGTAAGAAAAGGAGCCAAAAAAAGAAGCAAGTGTATCTCTAATGATATCAACTACACATTTGCATAATTGAATATATCCGAAGAGTAAAATTCCTTTTCTCCTATGTTTACAAGTATCTGATAGTGTTCAAGACTGAATGTCATGCACAATCCGGTACAACTTTTTATTTATCCATGGTAAGCAAAAAATAACAATCTAATTCATATTCTAA
This sequence comes from Solanum chiquidenum, assembly GCA_029582725.1. Classification (NCBI taxonomy): domain Eukaryota; kingdom Viridiplantae; phylum Streptophyta; class Magnoliopsida; order Solanales; family Solanaceae; genus Solanum; species Solanum chiquidenum. Next base: position 13,976 of record JAJOOS010001973.1, read on the forward strand.
TTTACAACTTCAAATTGTGTTTTTAGTTAATCAATTTACATTTCTGTTCATATCAGCAAGGTCCTATACCATAAAATCATGTTGGAGAAGTAGCAATAAAAAAAGTTGATGAAGAGAAGTAGCAAAAATTAAAACGGGTAGCAATTATGAGGAACAGATGGGACCAGAAATTTTCAGAAAAAATGGCACGTCAATGACCAGTAAACACCGTAGAAACCACTGTCATATCAGTGAGAATTAAACCCTATTTAGGAGTACTTAGGTTGATCAACCAGTCTCCTTTTTTCTGATGGAAGGGATATGGTTGACCTTTTCCTGGAGCAATTTTGCAATACCATGCAATTAGTGAGATAGTCAACAACATACATATTTGTAGATATGTATCCACTCCAACTTCAGAGACTTAGGAATCATTTTGACATGAACGGAGTAATAAAAATGAGAAAAAACTAGCATCTCCTTAATCAGCACTCAAATATCGAACATAACATTTATACATACCACCGTCCATCTCTCCATCAGCTTCTGAGGCAGAAACTGACTTTCCTTGTGCATGAATAAGATGAAGTTCATGCAGTCTCTTAATAGCAACATCCAAATCATTGCCACATTCCTCCAAGGCTTTCTCAAGAAACTGAACAGTATATAATAAAACACTTAGTACCCAGAAACTCGTTAAACAAAAGCAACAACAGAGTTCTTAACAGAAATACAGAATACATAAACAATCAAATCTTTTCACCTTTTAAGTAATACTTGATTGCATCTTTTGAGATTCTTATTATAGAAAAGACCACCAAGAAATTTAATTGAAATCATTGAGGGTTGCTTGATATTATAGGAAAAGAATATTAAGTTGCAATCAGATCATGTGAAAGAACTAACTAAAACTCTCCATTTCATTTTACACCACAACATTTGTATTAGCAAAAAGTTTAAGAAGCTACTTTCTTTTAAATATGTAGTATAGACCGTGGAGGGAACATATTAGAATGAATGTTTAAAAGTTAGTTTGACAAAGACGCATCACCACGAGATTAAAAGTTGAATAGCCTTCAATATTTTTGAATTGCTAAAAGTTGTGAAAGTAGTTTAGAAATGAAATGTTCCATGATGAAAATAATGTCTTATTTATTGATGAAGCTAAAAGAGCTTAAAGACATTCTTTAGGCTTAACCAACTCCCATCCCATCCAGCCGGTTAATCCTTTAGTATGGCAGATAAACACATACAAAGTCATATACATTCATCCAAATCTATTCGGAGCTCCATTACTATTGCAGATAAACACTTACAAAGTCATCTGCATTCATCCCACTCTATTCGTAGCATTTCATTCCGATACAAGAGAGTAATTTACTTACAATAACTAAATGACGTTAAAGAAAGCATTAACACACTGTACATAATTTCTCCAATTAAGGAACATTTACAGCAACAAAATTCTAGAGCCAGATAAAAGTAAGAGGATCATACCTGACAATCTACATCGGGAAACAAAGCTTTCAGATGATCAATGGAAGCTGCCGCTGGAGGCGGCGGCGAGAATCGTCTCGGGGAGGTGGAGGAACACCGGAGCTTCTTTGAAACAGGCGTCGATGGTGAAGTCGGAGACGGCGATTGTAAATCTTCGAAGAAGGATCTCTTGCCGCAAACCATCGCAGACATTGTATAATGTCCAAATCAAATTGAACTTTTACAGCAACACCTTCTTCAATTTCTCAATCAAATAAATTCATCTGATTCAGTGATCGGGATATAGGATTTAGGGTTTTTGAAAGACACTAAGTGAAGAGATAAGGGGATAGGTTATTGAGATTCGAAGTTTTTCTTGTTCGCTACTTTGCTTTGTAGTATATTCCTTCTTTTTGGGGCCTTTCTTTTAGAGAGAGTTAGCATAAATTTGAGACTTTGGTGTGATGTTGATAGGTGATGGAAGGCGGGTAAGAGGATAGCAAACACGCGCCTAATGTCGCGCTTTTGAATATCTTTCCGATATATTCATCGGGGACGTTACAGATAAGGATATGTGGGATCTGTTTTTTTGTTTCTAAGTTTTTTCTATAATAAACATGAAAAGACATAAAGTCATCATAAAAAATGCTCTAAATTTTAAAAAAGATACTTTAATTATGTAATTGTCTTATTTTTCCATTAAACAATTTTAAACAGATATTATTATATTATTTTTCAATCAGCCCCAGATTTAAGAAACAATTGTGTTCAAATACCAATCATTACACGACACCATGGGCGTAGCTTACCTCATATTGGACACCATTCGTCGGAAAATAATATCCTATATATAAGTAAAATGATACACAAAGTGATTAAATAACATATTTTGGATACCCTTGACAAAAAAATGTGTTGTAGCCTAGTGATTTTAGATGTCTTGAAAGAGTCATAAGTGCTCATGTGTTTGAATCTCACTAGCACAACTTTTTCCGCTTTTTTTTGACAACCTTCATGAAATTCCTGACTTCGCCACTGCATGACATGTGTTAATTTAATTAAACATGTATTTTTTTTTCATTTTAAGTTTTTTCTTTATTTCTCTCTTATATTTTGACTTATTTTAATTTTGATTTCATCTTAAATTTCATTTCATCTTCCACCCCCACTTTCAAGTGATCCATCCCTCCTTTTTTTTTTTTTTTCTTCACCTCCCACCCTCACCCCACCCCCACGTCAAGTTGAACCTCTCTCTCATTTTTTTCTTTTCTTTTTCTTTTTCTTCTCCAGTTAAATTCTTTATTTCAATGATTATTTTATTAAAAAAAAAATCATACTATTTTCTAGACTTTATTGAATTATTGATAACAAAACTAATTATTTTTCTAAGAAAATTTAAAATTTTAAAGGTATCATCAATTACTCCTTTTCATATAACTTCAAAATTAGAAATGATAATATTAAAAGAATCAATGAATTTCCTGAAAAATGAAAGAATTTAATTGAAAACGGATAAAAAAACTATATGATACTTCCTAATCATCTTGAAATCTAATGGGTTTATCAAATTGTTCGAAATGTAAGAAAATATTTAGATTAAGTTTTAAAATTAAAGAGAGTAAAATTAATAGTAGTAAAAAAGGAAGGTGGAGTTGTGGTAAAAATGGTGACACTGAAAGTGAGAAGCTTCAATGGCGATGACAATTGATTTTTGAAGAAGAAAGAAGAAAGACAGAAAAAATAAAAAGGAAAAAAAGTTAAAATTAATAAGAAAAATAAGAAAATATACTTTATAATAAAATACTTGTAAAAATAAAATTATATTAGTTATTTTAGGTTGCTCACTCTCTTTGAGAGAGTGCACACATTCTCTATGTCAGGTGGACAAAAAATGATGTAATAATATCAATTCAAGATTGTACAGTGAGTAATAGGACGTCCGCATAGTTAAAGTGTTTTTTTGAAAATTTGTGATAAGTTCATGTGTCACTTTATGTCTTTTCTCTATAATAATATACTTTGTGTAATCTCACGGAAAGGAAAGTCTGGGAAGTGTAGGTGTATGTAGACCATACTCTTATTTCAGAGAAAAGATATTGTCTCTAATAGATACTTGATGAAAAATAGATCAAAGAAGTATGAAAAAGGAAATAAAAGAATTTAAAAAGTTATGAAAGGATAAGCGAGACTACACTCTGCTACTTGTTAACGTACCGCATTATTTTGTGCCTTCTAGATAAGGTCATATCATCGTAAGCTGAAATTATATCATGTCTTTTCTAGTCACTTCTCTTCAATACTTCTTCGATCTATACATCCACTTCTCTTGAAATCATCCATCATCAACATCTCACACATCCGCATTGGATATCCATACATCTCCCCTTCGTATGATTGAACCATCTCAGCCTCGTTTTTTGCATTTCATCCTCCACCAAAGTAATTCTTACTTATCCTAAATCTTTTCTTTTATAATTTTATCTCTCATAATATGACCATACATTTATCTCAACATCTTCATTTTCGCAGCTTTCATCTTATGAAGGTGAGAGTTCTAAATTGCCCAACAATCTGCATCATACAAAAATAGTTAGTCTAACTGTAATACTTGCCTTTAAGTTTTGAAGGCACCTTCTTATCACTTAAGACTCCCGATGGGAGCCTCTATTTCATCTACCCTGCACCACTACAATATGTGACATATATCATCCTCACAAAATGAATGACTTCTATGGTTGAACGTTAAACATGAATATGTAGAACCAATCAAATAGGATTCATGCCTAGTGCTAAACCACATAAGCCATTTATCTTGTAAAGAAATTGGTGGAGCAGTCGGACTGAATTGACATGATCATATATGATTGGTTGGAACATATTATTTATATGCGTGATATGTTTAATATTTTATTAGAATTGACACGCTATGTCATTTTTCACATGTGATGTGATTCTATTAACTCATTTGTTTGACTCAAAGTGGCATGTCATTTGATGTGTCAACTAAATTGGGTCTCTAGAATAAGATGATATTTTGAGCTTAGGTATGTGACTCATCATTTATATCCCAATTAACGGACTAACCTAATGAAATTGAACTTCAATTAAATCTATATTTATTGCACCTAATTAATCAAATAATATCAAATCACAATATTTATTTAGATTGATATAATTTAAATTCAATAAAATTTCGTTATCTTGAAAGGCAAACAAAATTTTCAAAAACATTTGCTCTAGTAGTAATTTTCTACAAAATGTTCTCTCAAGTCACATCCAAACACTTGACAAACTGCCAAATGCCCGTTTGCTCTACTAACTTTTCCAGTAACCATAGATCTATCTTTTCTTTTTGTCACCTTCCACGCTTGAATTGCCAGTGTTAAATCAAATCACTATTGTTTATTATAGTTAATAAAGATTAAGGCAATAACATATATTAATTAATCATAACTAATAATAAAAGTAACATTAATTAATTTGATAGGAACATTAGTGGTGAGTAATTAAAACACTAATTATTTTTATCGATAATATACCCCCGCGCGGTTTCATAAAAGCAAATTAACTGACAGCGCGTGTTGAAATAAATTCGTCCTCCTACTTAAAAAACGTGACCCTGCTAACGGTCATCTCTTTAAAAATACCGAAAGCCTCTCAGTTTCTGTTTTCACTCTCACTTGTTTACCCTGTTTAACCCAAAAAACAAAAAAACTGCAAGGGTTTTCGAAGCGAGCTGATAATGGTGAAGATCATAGCGTGCTTTCAGTTGCAAAATCGGAGTTCTAGGGTTTGGACTCCATTTCCGCTAAGCAAAAAACTAGTTCGGAGTTTTGGTTACCGTAAACTCCCTGAACAGCTACTCAATATCTCCGTCCTCAAATTGGATGGCTCTTTATTCGGTAAATGAGATTAATATTGGAGTAGTAGTTTGTTTTTTGTTGCATTTTGTTGTGGTATAATTATGGTTAATGCTGGTTGTTTGGCTGGAATTTTGAATAGTTATCCATGTAGCGAGGAATGCTACAGTAGCAGACCTTAAACAAGCAGTTGAGGAAGCTTTCAATTTCTCGCGAGAGGATGAAGGCAAGATTCTATGGTATGAATGAAAGCTAATTATTTCTACAATGGTTGATACCACATGAAAAGAGGCGTATCTAGCCTTCGCAACATGTAGCTTGTTGCTTTTAATTTGATTCAGTTACACATGCATGAAAAGGGGGGAATGCTTATGTAATAGACTCCAATTGTGAATCCACTTAGATCCGCCTTTGACGAGAAGGTATCAATCACCATATTGTGTTGCACTGTATTAACAGATAAAAATGAACAAGAACTCATTAGATGTGCTGTGATAATATGATTATGTAAATGAGTTAAAACTCTACACTTGGTTATTTAATAGAAGATCTCATCACCTCAGCTTGCTTGCTAATAATTTGTATTTGATTCGGTGACAATTATTACAATCATGTTAATGCAGAATGGCTGAAAATAAAAGGAATAAATTGAAATTTGAGGAATTGTTGATCTTCTGTCTTGCTGCGAATATGGTAGATCTTAAAGTTGTATTGCCTATTGATGCAGGTCACTAGTATGGAGTCACTTCTGTTTGTGCTATGGAAGTCAAAAACTTGTGAATGACAAAACTTTTATTAACTGTTTTGGTATGAAAGATGGTGATCAGGTCAGTAGTTTTTCGTATTGTTACTGATTGGGAATGTATCTAAATACAGTTCGTTTCTAACTTCTGAATACCTCTTTTTTCCATTATCAAAATTCACGAGGTAACACATCTATGTATAATGTATTAGTGGCTTGTGGTAGACTAACAACTTGCTTTTTGCAATTCGAATTGACTGACCCGAGGAAAAGGAAATAGTATTATATTTGATGAGTTTTGTTAGATGGATAGGCGATAGCCATGTGGGGGCTCTTATGAGGCTTGAAGAACCATATACATTTTCTGGACTAAAGCAATGAATGTCTATGCGGATACAATTTTTCTTGTCTTCATCCCCATGCTATTTTTGGATCTTCGAACTAGAATTAATTAATGAGTGTTGAGAAAAGAATTAAATGATATAAGTGTACTCTCTATAACAACTTAAGATTTTAGATGAGATGGTTACACAATTCATGGTATCATAGCATGCAGAATTCCCGAGATCGAATATTTCCATGTGCTTTTGGCCCATGAAAAAGAATCACGCCTGAACGTGAGGGGGTGTGTTGAGAATACAATTAAATGATATAAATGTATTCTCTCTAACAACTTGAACTTTTAGATGATATGATCACACACTTCATCAATGAGCAATCAACTAAGGTTTTTTGCCTATCTATAGCTGGTTCATATGACAAAACTAAGCTAGAAAGTTAAATATTCTTAAGTGTTTGGTGAAAGACGATTTAATGGTACACTCATATGAGCGGAATCTCAGTTAAGGTACTAACATCTAGTATTGACAGCAATGGTGGCTATTTTCCTAGTGAGGTTACATGTGTATTTGAGGCATAGGAACCTCACCCTTACTTTTCAATATAAATTTGCTTTCGATGTGCTCTGAATTGATAAATGTTGCTAGTTACGGTTTACTAGAATAAGCAGTGAACATTCGATCCACTGCTCTGTGTTTTGCACACAAACACACATATAGTCACACACACAAACAGTCAAATACACATATATGGTTTGAATGCTTCATAATCAAGCTCTTGCTAATTATAATGCTCCTGTGAACTTCGAGAATGATTTCCCAATACACTAACTACATTTTATGCTCCTTACCTTAACTTCTTTTTGCTTGGAGTCTGCAGCTTCAATTTGCACAGCATGTCACGTTGGAGTACAGGCCAGCTAAACAAAGATTGGATAGCCAATGTGACCAGTCCAAACAATGCTCTATGTATGTCCCCCTTTTGTATCTTTGCATCTACTATGCTTTATCTCACTTACTTCATCAACAAAAAAACAATGCTCTATGTAAGGGTATGCCTAAAATTTGTGACCTTTCTTTTCTGTAGATGGCAAATTTTTTAACGGACTTGAACACATAGTTGATACCATAGTTCATATGTATGTTATTTTGATGCTCCACAATCAGACATTTTAATATAAAGTTAGCTATTAGTCAAGACATGAAACCTGGCTGCTTTCCCTTTTTTCTTTTGCCTGGATGCTAGTGAACCATCTTGTGCTACTTAGCCACCCAAAATCCTATCCTCTAAAAGGGGGCAACATGATTCACTGAATTTTGGGAAGACTAATCCATGAAAAGAGGCTGATATTTTGTCTTCCCTACTAAACTAAAGTGAGAGACGTGTCGATAGTCAAAGAGCTAAGTTGCAACCAGGTAATCAGCAAATAACTGAAGTTTCAATTGCTTAGAGTACACATATTGGGCTAATAATACATGTATCACTAACTACATTATGCTTCTTACCTTAATACATTTTATGTTTCTTACCTCAACTAAATTTAGTATGTACTCCCTCCGTTTCAAAAGAGTGATCTAATTTGACTTGGCACGGAGTTTAAGAAAATAAAAAAAACTTTTGAATCTTGTGGTCCTAAACTAAAGTTGTGTCAAATGTACAAAATTGCTCTTTAATTTTATGGTCTTAAACATGTCACCTGAAAAGCTAAAAATAAAATATTACCAAAAAAGGAAATAGGTCATTTTTTTTTAAACAAACTAAAACGGAAAGGAGGTCATTCTTTTTTAAACGGAAGGAGTACTCAATATATGTTTGTATGCATACAATTTTCATCTGTCATAGAACAGAACTTAAGTGGCACCCTAACCATTTTTCTTCCAGTTCAAATGCTCATGAAGGGAATGTTTCAGTTAATGGCAACATTGACCACCAAGAGAAGAGCAAAAAGATTGGTGATTTTCAAGACGAGGATGCAATTCCTAAACCAGAATTCAAGCGGTCACATTTTTTAAGAAGATGGTTATCTCAATCAACATCTTGGATACCAAAAACGAAAGCCTTAGCCTAACCTAGATGTTCCCCTTCACTTTGCTACCGGGTGCGTCTGTCTAACTTTGAATCACTAACTAGGGGGCTGAGAAACTGGTCAGTTAAAGTTAAATGGTATTGTTCTGTCTGTATATTCTGTCGAATATGAGGATCTTTAGATATATTCTTATTTGTTTATTGAACAGGTTGTCAATCCGAAGTTGTTACTGCTAATTCAATTATTATTAAGACTTTGGATGCTTACCCAAGTTACTCATAATCTCTTCATTTTTGCAGATGATTCTTGTTCATAGAGAAATATAGATCATAATTCCATACTTCCGTTTTCCGTTTCTTTTACCTTCTAGACAAAGTGCTAGGGGTGGAACTAAACGATAATCCCCTCCGTTTCATTTCATGTGACACTTTTCGAATTTTAAATTTTTAAATAAATTTATTTTTGATCATAAATTTTTCATAGATTTTTTAACATTTTAAATTATCAATTATTTTGACTTATCTTACTTTTTAAGTATTTTACAAATATATAAATTTCATTTAAAAAAATTAAAAATTTCATACATAAATTTTCAATTAAATTTAAAATATTCACTCTTAAAAAATGAAAAGTATTACATAAATTTAATGGGAAGGAATATTGATAACTGCCATTCATGATTCATGATGGAAGTTTCAGATACAATTACTTGGAATAACAAGTTTTCATAATAAAAAAGGCTCTAAAAACTGTTTTGGTACGTAGTATTGGATAAACCAAAATATCCGTGATATTATTTTATTTAAGTTTTTATATGTGACAGTAAGATAAAGTTAGATTTTCATTAAGTAAAAAGTTGAAAAATTTTTACTGAAAAATTTGGAATGAATCTCTAGACTGTTGCTAGCACCTCCGGCTCTAACAGGAATTTTACCATCATGATACAAATAATACTTCAAATTAAATTATTAAATATGAAATAAAGTTCCACGTACCAAACGACCCTATGAAATAGCAACTTGCCTTTAAGATGTGGATAGGATCGGTGTATTGCTCAAGAAGCAAGCACCACGTAGCAAACAAAATAACAAATGGCACTCTTCTCTTTTCCATCCCCTAATGCTGACACGTATTAAGCCAGCCACATATGAACCTATATTAGTGCACTTTCAGTTTTTCAACTTCCCCTTTGTTTTCACCCAAATCTGAAAAATCACAAACACAAAAAAAAAAAAATATACTCATACAAACAAAATGCAGGCAACAGCGGAGATACAAGCGGTGGGAAGCCCCCGCAGATCTCAGAAGCAGCATCAGATGCTTAAAGACAAGCAGGTGAAGGATCTAATTGTTGATAAAAGGAGACTTGTGGAGGTTCCATATACAGCCACGCTAGCAGACACCATAAACACTCTGATGGCTAACAAGGTGGTGGCGGTTCCGGTGGCTGCACCGCCTGGGCACTGGATTGGTGCCGGCGGTTCTATGATTTTGGAATCTGATAAACAGACGGGTGCTGTACGGAAACATTATATAGGGATGGTAACTATGCTTGATATTCTCGCACATATTGCTGGAAATGATTGTGGTGATGATGATGATGCTCATCTTACGAAAAAGATGATGGTACCTATTTCTTCGATTATTGGGCATTGTCTTGAAAGTCTTAGTTTGTGGACCCTCAGCCCTAACACGAGGTATGTAGCGAGGAATTGAGATCTCTTACAAAAATATAAACTGATGTTGGGTAAAAATGAAGAAGAGATCACAAAACTAAAAAAATTGCGAAATTATAAGTGACCTACAAAATCAATCCTCCAGAATATGTATTGATATTGTTGGCAATTACTTTTGTAAGGATTTTTACTTTTAAAAAACATAAAAGGACTATATATACATAAAAAAATAATACTATATGATTACTTCAATAAATCACTGAAGTTTTGAGTACGTCCTTGCTGCTATTTTGGATATTCAAGGTTGTCACTCTATTATCTAATTTCACAAATGTATCTTACACTAATTGCTGGTTTATATGTGAAGCATTGTGGATTGTATGGAGGTGTTCAGCAAAGGCATACATCGAGCCATGGTACCAGTGAATGGACGATCAGAAAATGTAGTTGGTGTTGAACTTACTGAGTCTGCATCATGTTACCGAATGCTAACACAAATGGATCTGCTTAGGTTTTTGAATGACCAGCAGGAGCTTAAAGCTATCATGTCGCACAAGGTCTCGGATAAACAACTGCAAGCAATCACAGACACTGTTTTCGGTGTGACTAATAAGGCTAAAGTTATCGATGTGATCAAATGCATGAGAACAGCTTCGCTAAATGCAGTACCAATTGTGGAGTCGTGTAATGAAATAACAGAAGATCATACTCAGCTTGTAAATGTAAGTTTTAACTTTGCATTAGTATTCACTCGTTTGAATTTTATTTATATACACTTAACAATATAATGATTCTTGTTTTCCACAGGGGAAAAAGAGGAAGATTGTAGGAACATTTTCAGCAACGGACTTGAGAGGTTGTCCTGTATCGAAAATGCAGCCTCTACTAAATCTAGAGGTCCTTGATTTCTTGAAAATGCTGTCAGGAGCTCCTAATACCGGGATGAGATCTTCATGGAGGGAACAAGTGACATGCCATCCAGAATCGTCACTCGGGGAAGTGGTGGAGAAAGTTGTTTCAGACAATGTGCATCGTGTTTGGGTGGTGGATGAACAAGGCTTGCTGGAAGGAGTTGTATCCCTAACTGACATGATAAGAGTCATCAGGCTCTGGTATCTTACTGAGTTTTTGCAGTAATGTGTAATTGTTGTACACACTGTTTTGCACCCGTTTTGTTCTGGTTGGTGTTTTGGTGTAAATGAAATGCAATCTGTTTATCAAATGATCATTTCGCTCAAAAAATTGTCTCATGTCTTGCACAAGAGACCCTAAAGGAAAATAATAGGTACTACTAAAATTGAAGAAAAAGATGGTAAGAGATAATATTTTGACAATACAATCAAAAATGTCTTTGAAGCCTTTCTTCATCAAATCATCTTGTTAAATTTTGACTTGTGACTTCGTCTTCTCCTTATTCGTCAAAGCTTTCATATAATTCTTAACGAACACTTCTCTTATGTCCCTGGGACAAACATAAAGATTGTAACCTATATAAATGTATTGAAGAAAACAATGTCTTATATATTCATAAACGTTGCTCAAAAATGTGCCAAAGGAAAATCCAAATAAAGTAAATAGTTTGTAAAGAACAGCTCTCTCGTATGATATGATAAAGTATTACTCCATTATTATTCTTAAACAATGTTCAAGTTCTTAATTTTGATTTAGTTAATTATTGCTTATTTAGTTTAAGAGTAATCTATCTTATATATTCTAAGTGGTCAATGACAAATGGTATAGTTGAGCAGAAATTTGACAATTGACACGTTTGCATTGATTTATTATAGATTATTGGACTTTTATTTTGGTCTATAATTCGTCATTTTCTCTGATTTATTTTAATTCATCAATCCAAACAACTTTTACTTAATTAAGCTACTTATAATTATAGTAAATTGAATTAGTTTGGTTTAAAAATAATCGGTGGGGTTAATTGAATTGTAAGTATTTACCATAAGAATTAAATCTATTCGTTACAGTCCTTGCTTCCTTTTATTCCTTGTAAACCAAATCTGCATATTAGTTCCTCATTTTCCTTCCATATCAAATATTCAACACCTCTTTGTTTTGTGATTTTAGCTTCAAAGTGAGATCTGAGATTTCCTCAATAAGGATCCTTTTCGGAATCTCCGTTACTGGATTTTCATTAATACTGATCACATTTCGGAGAAAGACTTATGCGGTTGGATTAATACAATTATTGGTAACAATATAGTGCCATTCGTCATGTCTTCATCCATTCCAGGAAATTTAAACGGCAGAAATGAAAGTAGAAACTCTCCATCTTCGTTATTCTTCTTCATCTAGCCTCAACACTAGATCACATTGCTCCGTTAACGAACTCCAATTTGAAAACATGGAAATGAAAGACGACAATAAAATTACTGACATGAAGAAAAGACCGCCTTCAGAATTCGGTGATTCAGGGTGGTTGAGCAATACATTTTTCATGAGATTGACGGCAAGGGATGTATTCGGTGTGGTAAAGTACCATCCCATACCGTGCATCTTCGCTACCACGTTGTTCTTCTTCATGGGCGTGGAATACACTCTTCATATGGTTCCATCTTCGTCCCCCCCTTTCGATCTGGGATTCATTGCTACACGTCCCCTGCATCGTTTGCTTGATTCGAAACCTGCTCTCAACACTGTTCTTGCTGGCCTTAATACGGTACGCCTTTTAAATGAAATGATCACACAATTGATACCAGATCTAAAATGCTTTACGCATTGCAACATTTTTTTCTGGTTCTGTTTTACAATTTGCCAATTCATTGATTCATCTGCGATGCATACAGGGATTTGTGGGGATGCAAATGGTGTACATAGTATGGGCTTTCTTAATTGAAGGGCGGCCAAGAGCGACAATCGCAACTCTGTTCATGTTCACATGTAGAGGTATTCTTGGATATTCTACGCAGTTGCCATTACCAGAGGTAAGCAATAAAACCAATAAATGTATACAAGTATCTTATTTCCATTTTGTTCCTTAACAAGAATAAAGAAAATCTCAGTACACGAAGCATCATGCATTGTTGAAAGTAGAAAATTTGCACAGGAACATTACTTGATTGTTTTCCGGTTTGTAAATGTAGGATTTCCTGGGGTCGGGAGCTGATTTTCCAGTAGGAAACGTGTCGTTTTTCTTGTTCTATTCGGGGCATGTTGCAGCATCAGTGATTGCATCGCTGGATATGAAGCGTATGCAGAGATGGAAATTGTCTTATTTATTTGACACCTTGAATGTATTGCAGACGGTGAGATTGTTGAGTACCAGGGGCCATTACACTATTGATTTGGCAGTTGGAGTTGGTGCTGGAATTTTGTTTGATTCTCTGTCTGGAAAATATGAGGAGAACAAGAAAAAGGAATTGCTCGCAGATAGTCCTGATGGCACTACTAACGGTGCGTTTCATAACTCAAAATTGCATGAAAATGGTGAATATTTAAGTGTTTCTGCAGATTAGAACTTTTCATTCCAGCATAGTCATCGATTTCATTCTTTTCAACTGTAAAAAAAAAAAAAAACTTTACTATAGTGTTAGTATGTTATAAATTTCAATTTCCCCCAGAAAATATTCAGTTATGAACAAATTGCGCATCACAAAGGGGCGATTCGAAAGCTTGTTATAGTCGCCACTCACAAGACATGTAATAGAACTCTGTAAGTCACAAATCATCTTCTAAAACATTCTACATCAAGGTTTAATAACAGATCAAGTGTACCACGACAGAAACAAATACATACACATAACGATGCGGAGTATTGCAGTCCTGGAAACTAGACACTAAACTACCAGAGAATCGAAGTTTACTATTACAATAATCAAATTGAATCTAAAAGTCAGTAAACATGTAACAGGAAATGTCCTAAGGGTGATGCGGATGATGCATCAGCAGCTAATAGGCGCAGGTGATTGATGCTGCTGGGAATGAACCAGCCCTGGTTGATTAATATTGTTACTTTCCATAGCTAAATCAGTTCCTTCCGTTTCTTTCTCCGCCTCTTTCGGCCTATCTTTGCCATCATTGCTGTGGGCATCCTTAGATACCCCGTCAACAGCATGTTCTGCTTGGTTGGCACTTCCTCCTACGGTGACATTGGCCCCTTCCGCAGCGAGTTCTTCTGGATTGTTTTGAGAAACCAGCTTTTCCTCAGATACTTGTTTTTCCTCAATATCTGCATTTTCTGACTTGTTCTGTTTACCAACATCAGCACTGTGAACTTCCTCAGATTCAGGCTCTGGCTTGTCCCCAGAGGGCAGTTCAGCACCTTTTAAGCACTCATCTTCTTCCGCAGCTTCCACCTCTTTCTTCTTCTTGTCCTCCATTTCAGCTTCTGCATTTTCCGACTTGTCCTGATTGCCGTCATCAGCACTGTGAAATTCCTCAGATTCAGAATCTGGCTTCTCCGCAGGGGGCAGTTTAGCATCCTCTATGCGCTCATCTTCTACCACAGCTTCCACCTCTTTCTTCCCCTCGTCCTCCATTTCACCTTCTGCTTCTCCAGTTTTCTTCTCCAAGTTTTCATTTTCTTCTTTGGAAGATTCCATCCCTTTAGTTTCTGAACTTTCCTTCTCAGCTTTTGCAGCATCCTTTTCCTTCCTATCTTTCTTTGTACCAGACGATGTCCGGCGTTTTTTCTTTGGTGATTCAAGTAGTGAAGGTGGTCTCATTGCCTTGACCTTCTCACTGATCCTTGTTGATCTCCTTGGAGTCTCACCAGTACTCCAATCAAATTCTGATATAGCAGGGTTACCAGGATGTGCTTTGAGATACTGCTCCAACTGTTTGCGGTTTTTGACCTCCTCACCTGTTGGAGTGATAAATACCACCTCACTCTTCTTTGGTGTACCCCCTTGCTTTGGGGTAAACTGCAAAATGACAAGAGGTAAAATATACGTCAGGTGTACATGTAAGCTACACAACAGCACATTTTCAATTCCCTTAAATAGGACTACTCCTATGTCTCCCAAGAATGTCCAGAGTACACTACATAACGTCACTAAAATAAAAACAACTTTTAGCAACAATAAATACACATTAATAAAGAGTGCTAAAGACTTTACCGGCATTAGTTAAGTTTCATTAGATCCGATGTCGCTAAAGGCTATAGGGACATATACAAAGAGTGTTAATTGCCGCTAAAATACATATTTAGTGGCAATTGAGCTATTACCGTTAATTAATTGCCACTAAGGATCCAATTTTCTATGTAGTGCGTAGTCCAACTATCCATCTTCAGCACGGGTATAAACTACTCTCTCTACCTTTCACATGTAAGGTTAAGGTTGTTTGCTGATTTCTTGATGAATAGTAAGAGTACATCAATAGTGATAGACTTCACAGTTCTTAAATATAAGGCTAGAGTCCCCTATCACAATTCTAAAGATGGACTATCTAAGCTGTCAGAAAAAATGTTAAAAACCACAAACAAAATATGAACAGGAACATGGGATCTCTCTTTTCATCTTTTGAGGTATAAAGACAAGGGACTCCAAGGGTGACAAATAGAAGGATCGAGTTATAATGGTTATGACCCAACACACTAATACCAAGAAGAGGATGTCCCGGTCAATATTGGTTGGTTCAGGGTGTAGTTACTGACAACCAACAGTGAAGGCAAAAACAATAGGTGATTCTTTTCTTTTGTTCTAGCCTTTGATTAACAGAGTTACCTAATACTTCTTGTTACTGGTGGAAAGTGGTAGATATCTGTGAAATTAGTCAAGGTGCACGAAAGTTGTCCCGGACACCACGGCCTCTATGCTTTAGTTTATCTTTTATCTTCCAGTCACTAAAGTAATTATCTTAGCCCAAAGTAGAAGGCTGACAATCAACCTGTTCAGATCGCGCTCTTTTAGCTCATTTCATCTCAACCTTTGATTATCCAATACAGTATAACTAACTATACTGCATCAGTAAGTTAACTAAGACTTGAAGAGGCAAATTTACTGAGAGATGCAAAGCCAATTGATGATGCTGCACTTATTAACAGTGATGATGAAACTCCCTCAAAAAAAACCAATTTTTCCACCAACAAACCAAAAAAAAACTACTTTTATTAACCAGAAACATGATTGTGCTTCCTACTACATGAATTTTGTGAACCAAAAGACAAAAAATTAAGCTGACCAACACCTATAAAAGTTCAAGCTACCATAGAACATGAATTAAGGCAACCAAAGAGTAAAAAATTATAGGAACATGATGGCTACAAGCAAAATTGAGAAAGAAAATTATTGAGTACCAATTTTTTCCATGAAGGAGGTGCAGGAAGCTCCACCGACACAATTTCATCATCATGACTCCCCTTCTCCAAAGGACTTGCCATCCTTAAAATTGACGGAAAAAAACAAAATTCCAACTTTGTTTCCAGCAAAATCCAGAAAGAAATTAAGACAGAATTTCAACTAAAAGTTTGTGATGAGCATGTATGAAGTTGCAGTAAAGAGGTTTGTGTTTTTGCTTAGATAAAACTTGGCTGATAGCAACCGCCACGCCGTGAAACAGATAGACCACACGTGCCACGTAGCCAACTTTCAAGGACAAACGAGCCTTATCAGTTAACACATCCAAACCGACAATTTTCTCTCACGCTTTTTCTAAGGCATAATACATAAACATAATCTTCTAACTTGGCTTAACAGATAATTATATCTTTCAATTTTGAATATGCACAAATAGACCCTTAAATTTATATAAAATTAAATAAGTAGATACATGTATCCTACATGACATAATACATATAGAATATCACGTAGGACACAAAATTTTTATATAGAGTGTCATATAGGACGAATGTATTTATTTGTTCAATTTTATAAAAATTTAAATGTCTACTTGTGCATACCCAAAGTTAAAGGTCATAATTGCCAATTGACGCCAAGTTAAAGGTCATATTTATGTATAATGCATCTTTCTAATCCTCCTCATCATTTTCTCATTTTTACATGACACTTAATTTAACATGATATTTAAGGAAAATAAATATATAATATTTTAATTTAATATAAATTTTAGATATTTTGTGATGATAAATTATTACATTCAAGATAAAAATATATTTTATAATAAGTTAATTTTAATTATAATAAAATGACATTTTTGAAATTGACTAAGAAAATCAAGTGTCAAATAAATTACGTGACATCCTTTTTTTTTAATTCGTCTAAAAAATGTCGTTTTACTATAATTAAAAATAATTTAACTTTAAAATTCTATTTATAAAAATTTTTACCTTTAATAAAATAATTATCAGCTAACAATTATTTTAGATCTTAAATTTCAAAAAAATTCTTTTTTTCTAAATATTGTCCCTAGTCAAAGGATGTGATGTAAATAAGACAGTGAGTAATATATTTTTTTAATAATCACACAAATCTTATGCAATATTCAAGATCATAACAAGGCTTTATTATAATGATAAAAATATCATGCCACACAATCTTCTTCGAAATACAAATGATTTGATTTATTTTATAATTAAAATTTCTAAATATCTTATCCTAGACGTGCCAAATTCCATATTCGAAGGTGAAGATTCGTTAGTTTAAAGTTGCTTCCACTAAATATCTTCAAAACATAGACATATATTAAAATTTTAAAAATCCTTTATAGAAGGTCCTAGAAGTGATGTGGAACACTTATGATGCTGTCTATTCTTTTCCAACCTCGACAAAGAGCGTGTCGTTCACGCAAGATTTTCAGTCGTTTGATTTGAGGTGGTGTAATGCACGCTCTATGGAGAACCATTTCGTACGGCCTGCGGGGGAACATCAAACATGGGACCCGTGGTTAATGGATATGGTTTCCGATATTGGTCCCCCAATTATGCGCTATTAATCGAATTGGAATATGAATTTTACGTCCGGATACTCGGACTTTATCATATTTTAAAAATTTAGACATGACATATGAATATAATTTTATGATTGAGGTTCGTTTGGTACGGAGGATAACATAAACTAATTTCGATGCATGCTCCCTCCTTCGTTTCATTTTATTGATTTTTTATGGTATTTTTATAAAATAAATATTAGAATTTGTCGTCTAAAATAATTATGTAATTGAAAATCATTTCATTAAGAATTTAAATGAATATTTTAAAGCTAAATTATTTTTAATTATAATAAGGTGACAGTTTGATTGGGATAGACTAAAAAGAAAAGAAGATATTGATATATATATAGCGTATAAACAAGTTTGAGAGTTATATGGGGTGTGGTTTAGATCTTAACAAAGATTTTCTTATTGGTTCTTTTAAGTATGCGTTTATGTATACAATTTTATATGATAAATTATGATTTTAAATATAGTTTCATAATTAAATTCTCCAAAGCATGATTTGAGATTTTAAACTTGTTATTTTTTTATAAAATTATATATATTTAAAAATTTGTAATTGTAAAATATATTTTTTATAAAATGAACATGAAAATATACGATTAATCAATGTGACGGCCTAGGATATTTCGATATCCTATTTATGGATTATGGTATTATAGTTCATTCATTTGATAAGATTTTATAAGAATTGGAGAAATTTCAATTTATAACTTGTGAAGGTTTTATGAGTATGAAAAAAAAAAATTCAGAAGTCCAAATTGCATATTTAAATAAAATTCAACTACATATTTATTTGATTTCAAATCATGATTTCACATCACATATCTAGACGGACTAAAAAAATAATAACCAGCAGAAAAAGAAGAAAATAAAAAGACAATCTGGAGTAGGACTTAATTGTCACACTTGCTCAGAAACAATCATCGGTCAGGCCCATAATTTGCCAGTTTGTTTAAGGATGAATTTCCACTTTCTAGAGCCCAATAAAGGATTGCATACACTCCCTATTTTCCATTTATGTGAAAAAATTTAGATTATGAGAGTTAAAACTTTTAATTTGATCATAATTTCGAAAAATAAATTTCACATGTTTTAAAAAGTCCAATTAAAAGTAACCAAAAACCATTATGATCGAATTCGTCCACTATGATTCGAATAATGATAAATTTTTTAATATTCATTCGACCTCGTGCATTATTGCCTTTCGAATTGTAATTTTTTAAAACTTAAAGTGTTCGTTTAATTTGACGAGTGACCGGTTTTTAAGTGTCTTTCGAAAACAACTTCTCCATCTTTACGAGGTAGGAATCCGTGCATACTATAATTCCACTTAGCTCTTTTACTTCAATTCCTCCTCAGTCTCTTCAGCATCCCACAGGAACCTAGCATATGATGCCACTACATAACTGCGCAACAATAAAAAACCATGTATTATAATTAAAAGAAAGTATGCTCTCAATAAATATTGAATTTCAATCACTTAATTCCTTAAGATTAATGATTTACTCCCTTTGTTTCAATTTATGTGATATTTTTTGTTTTTCGAGAGTCAAAACAGTTTAAATTTGACCAGAAATTTGCATGTGGAATTTTCAATTATTTTGAAATGAAATTTATATATTTGTAAACTACGTAAAAAGTATTATAAATCACAATAATCAGCAATTCAAAATAATTAAAAGATATATGATAAATTTATGATAAAAAATAAACTTATTTGAATCTCGAAATCCGAAAAGTGTCACATAAATTGAAACGAAGTAATTATTTTAAAAAAAGGTTTATACCAATCGTGAGGATCAAATTTAACAGCTTGATCAAAATAAGCATTGGCACGAGATGCATCTTTTTGAGTTAACCATATTAGATCTGCATAAAGTGACAACACATTCCCATCCCTTGGATTTACCACTACAGCTCTTCCACAATATTCCTCTGCTTTTACTAAATCCCCCTTAACCTGTTTTTCCAAAAACATAATCTCCATATTAATTACACTTATTTTGATAAAAACAAATCATATACTCCTTCGGTTTCAATTTGATTGTTCGACTTATCATGAATTTTTAAAAGTAAAGAAAATCTTAAATTTAACACATATAAAATGTATTAACTTTTTTTTAATTTATGGTCTTAAAATTTAGGAGTATTTACCAAAAAGGAAAGAGTGCATCTTTTTAAATTGATCAAAAAGAGAAATTTGACAAACAAACTGGACTAGAGAGAACAATATTTATACTCGTTTCATTTATTTTTATTTGTTTATTATATTAAAATATCCATTTTACTTGTAAAGTTAGGAATTCAAGAAATATTTACTACTTTATACCTATTTTACTCTTATTACTCCTTTTGTCCCTAATTATTTGTCTTCTTTTGAATTGACACACCTATTAAGAAAATAATTAATGACATAGTGAATTTATCATTTTACCCCTATTAATTATAAAGTGGATGAAAATTCTACATTTTTCAAAGTAATTAGTCATTTAATTGAGGATATAATAGGTAAAAAAAATTGTCTTTTTTTGATTTATCAAAATGAACAAGTAATTAGGGATAATTATAAAGAAAAAGTGAACAATTAATTAGGGATAGAAAGTATTAAGTAAAGTACTTTTTACTCTCTCAGTATCAATTTTTGTGGCATTTTTATTTTTAGTGCCCGTCTCAAAAAGAATCTAACACTTCCATTATTAGAAATAATTTAAGTATTTACGTTAACTTTGTGCAGTAAAAAATTGTCACCTAAAGTGAGACAAAAAGAGCAATAATTAAGGATAATATAGTAAAATTACTATTTTATCTATTGTCTCTTAAACATGAACATGTTATCGTAGATGCGAAGGAAATACTATCTTCATCCACTTTTAATTGTCATGATTTTTTTTTAGAGCCCAACGATAAGAATTTTAACTAACATTTTACGATTGAATAGTTTTTGAATATCTAAATTTTGTTTAAAATATCAAATTAGTGAAATCTTATTTAACTTTGAAAATTAATCAAATTGACTTTTGAAAAACGCAACATGACAATTAAAATTGGACAGAGAAAGTACTAGTGATGAAAGATATAATGTTAATTCATGAAAGTTTACATACCTCTTTCAAAAACCTTGCGTAGTTTGCAAGTAAAAGTGCATTTCTCGGGTAAGTTTTGATCATTTTCTTGTAATACGCTTCTGTATTTTCATTCTCATGCCAACCATTTGAATCATCGGAACCTGAACCCGAACCCGAACCCGAACCATCTCCACCACCACCACCACCGGTCCACCGGCCACCGTTGTACACTTTACCTCCGCCTCCGTCTTCCGATGCAGCGCAATAATCCTCCGATGATCCCAAAGTCGTCGTCTTAACTTCATCATTATAAGTTGATGATGATAATTCTATGTTGGAATAAGAATTCCTTATGCTTATTTTGTTCATGGGATTATTGTTTTTCTTATGATCAGGGTCGTCCATTTCTCGCATATTGCAATAACAGTAATTTTCATCATAATTAAGTTGAATGGAAGTTGATAATGGGGTCCTGAAATTGGATATCCATGAATTAAGTATGCAACTCGATGATGATGAGCTTCTTAATAACATTGTATATTAGGAGAGAGATAAATTTGGTGTCCTGATGAATATCTATCTACGATTTTATTGTGGAGAACGTTACTACTTTCTTCGTTTCAATTTCTTCGTAATCTTTTGACTTGACACATAATTTAAGAAAGTAAAAAAGACTTCTGAATTTTATGCTCATAAACTAAAGATATGTCAAATACACACATATCACGTGGAAAGTTGTAACTGAAAAGTTGACAAAAAAAAAGATAATTTTTTTTGAAACAGACTAAAAAAGAAAGTAGAAAAAAGAAATTGAAAAGAAGAAGGTATTTTCTTCGATTCAATTTGAATTGTCATTGAATTTAACGCAATAGAGAAAGAAAACTCGATAATGAGCTTCTTAATAACGTGATCTACTTAGAGATGGAACGAAATCAGGTGAGCTTCCCGGCCCATAGAATTAGGAGAATGATACATTTAATTAAATTGGTGTCTCTCTTTGAAAAAAACATCTAGGATTTTATAGAGGAAAAAATCACGCTCTCCCTTCCTTTTTGGTAATTGTCCATTTTAGATTTTGCATGTTTTTAAGAAATAAAAATTAACATGATCATTTGAATATTATATTCATATATTGATGTATAGTTAAAAATTGTGAAAAATAATTTTGAAAAATAGATAATTAATACTGAGAATAAAAACATTATTTATATATATAGTTATACCAAAATTGAAAGATAAAATAATAATATATTTTTAATATAATAAACAAATAAAACAACTACATCAGTAGTTAAGGACAGTTGATAAGAAATAATTGGAACCATATAATTGATTCATGTGACGAACATATTACAGTATAAGTGATTTTATTTATTTTAATATTTTTTTAACCAAATATTTATAGAAATATTACTGTATAAGTGACTTTATTTTTATACAATAATAAATAAGTACTGTAGTGCCCATTATTGATTTGATAAGTAAAACGTTATCTTTGCATCCGGAGATTTGACGCTCACGATTTCAAATTTATAAATTTGTATCCGTTGCTTTGTTTCTCATTTCCCTTACAAATATACTTTTAAATTTATAGTATTTTATTAAATAAATTAGTCATTTCGACAACAACAGAAAAGTAAAGCTTAATCAACACTTTTTTATTTAATAGACAATTGTTTTTTTTAGTTTCAACACTTATATTCTATCCAAATATGAATCTGTTTATTTATAAAATTAATTTTAATACTTAAAATATATTCCGTCCGTTCAATTTATGCGACATTTTAATTCATATTCAAAGAATAAGTTGACTAATGGTTGAAACTAATTTATAGTTTCAATCACCTCAATATTTTAAAATTGAAATTAAAATATTTTTTTTATTCAAATGGGAAACACACCCATGTTGGATGTTGCTTCGTAATACCATAGATGTTAATTATGAAAAATATATATTTTAAAATATTATGAATTCTAAAATTTCAAAACATGCTACATAAATTAAAATAAAAAGAAGGTCGACTATTTACAATCAACTAATTTAAATATATACTCTCTTTATCCCAATTTATGTGGCACTTTTCATTTTTCGAGAGTCAAACAATTTAAGTTTGACCGAGAATTTGCGCACAAAATCTTCTAATTTTTTTAGATGAAATTTACATATTTGTAAACTACGAAAAAAGTATTATAAGTCACAATAATTGATAATTTAAAATGTTTAAAAGATATATAAAAAACTTACAGTTAAAAATAGATTTATTTGAATTTCAAAATTCGAAAAGTGTCACATAAAATGAGACGGAGGGAGTTATAATCAGCTGTTGGGAGGTCGCTCTCTGCTGGTTTTACTTGTTAAATTACATCCAATGTTATTCCGACACGATCCATAAACCTCGTGGGTTTTGCTTTGGACATTTCGACGGCCCAAAAATTGGGGGACGGCCCATAATCATTCTGGCGTCGCTCTCTCAACAACAAAGTGATGATGAGTAACGTTAGATTGAGACATAAATTTAAGTGAAAATTTCATATGATATATATTAGACTAATATTTTCAAGTTATAGTAGGAGAATTAAATTTTCAAATTGTAACAATAAAAAATTTAGGTTGTAACAATTTCTTAAAAAAAAAAAATTTAAAATAATTGTAAAAATTTGTTTTGAAAAAAATAAAATAATTTGTTTCTGAAAAAAAAGAAGTAAAAAAATGGAAATAAGTGTGTTAATTAAATTTGAATTGATTGAAGATAATTACGAATTAGCATAAATTAAGGAAATTCAAACTAATTAAGAATATTTAGTTTCCTTATTTCACTCTAATTTGTTAAAATTAATTAAAAATTCTGATTCATCCATTTTGTTCCACGTTTCTCTCTTCGATTTTTCCCCAGAAATCTTGTCACTCTCATCTAATTCATATTCGTTTTTATTCAATAATCTTTATTTTCTGGACGGCTTCTTATTAGTATTAATAAAACATGGTGGTAGATGGGATCCTTCAGGTTAGTGTTCTTTGCGATTTTTTATTTGTATTGTTATACAAACCAAACATTCAAAAAAATTAGGAACAATGATTCTGGAAAAAATATATTCATATTTTGTTTGTGAATAATAGTTTTAATTATGGCATTTTTGGTATGAATATTCACTTTTGAAATTACATAAAATTTGTTTGAAATTGGTATAGATTTTTGTTTGAACATTTATTTTTTTGTATGTTTCTAGTTAAAAAATTACATAAAATTTATTTGAATTTGGTATATTGGTTATACCATGTTGGTACGATTTTAGAATTATATTTGAATGAATTTCGTATACTATTTGTCTAATAAATGACAATTAATAGTTAAAAGTGGTATTATTTTGGTATTGTAGTGACATGAAATAAGTATGAAAAATGTGCATAATAATTATATGAAATTTGTATACTAATTTCAGATTTTTTGTTGTGTATAATAATTTGAATTTTGACGTTTTTTTTTAAATGTATAATGTTATATTTTGGTATGAACATTGAATTTGTTCATTATTTGTCTGACACATTTTCTTTCTGATATACTTTTGGTTTAAAAAAAAGATAATTTTTTCTTTGAAATTTGTATACTAATACTACCAAGCATGTATGACAATCGATAATGTTTTGGTACGATTTTTGGTTTGATTGGATTTTTTTTTGGCATTATATTGTAATGAATTTTGAGAATAATAATGTAATGAATTTGGTATATTGTTTATTAAAGAAATGACAATTAATATTTCTAAGTTGGAGTTATTTTGGTATTCTAGTGGCATGATCCTGGTATGAATAATTGATGACTTTTGGCATGAAATAGGTAAGAAATGTGTGAATAAGAATTGTATGAAATTTGTATACTGATATAACATATGTGTTTTTACTTTTTTATTCTGTAATAACTTATGAAATTGTTTTAAAATAACATATGTATTTTTTACTTTTGTATGAATTTTGTAAGCATGAAAATGGTATGAAATTTGTATATTGATATAACATATGTATAAAAGTTATTTGTACTTTTGTATGATATAATATTGACACAATAATTTATGATGAAATA
>JAJOOS010001974.1:0-33401 GCA_029582725.1 Solanum chiquidenum
AGTTATGGGTTAAAAAAAGGGGTCAAACGGGTAGTTCAATAGGATTAAGACACGTGTAAAAAAATAGGAATCCGTTAGTGAGAGGGGTATATGTGTACATATAATTGGACGGCAAGGGCTTATGTGGACGCAAAGTATAACGGAGGGCATATACGTACCATTTATTAAAATTCGGGGGTAAATCCGTCCCTTTTCCCTAAAATCTATTACAAAAATTAAATTAAATTTTTATTTTTATTAAATTAAAATATTCATATTCAAATTTCAATCAATATTATACATTTTTTTTAGGGTTGAAATTTTTAATTATTTTTTCCTTTTTTTTAATCTTGCAAAAATGTTGTTGTTAGTTTTTTTTTTTCTAATTCTGAAAAATAATATGTATAATAATACATAAACGTAAAATAAAATATAAAATTTATTATATAAAAATAATAAAATAAAATTATTATATAAAACTTACCCAAACATATGAGATATTTTAGTCTTTAAAAAATAATTTTCTACTTTTGCTTCTGCTTTTTTTAAGAACCATAAATTTTTAATTTCTTCCCAACAGCAGAAAAAACTGCTTCTGCTTTTAAAACCGCAATGCTATACAGGGTCTAATTTAGATTCATATTTATTATTTCTTTCGTTGACTTTCACCTTGTCAAAAAATAATGCTCCATTTTGCTAAAGATTGTACGAACAACACTAAACAAGTAGATGTGAACTCCTATATAACTTGAAAGAGTGAATGCAGAAACATTGAGGGTTCAAAGTAAAAGTAAACGAAAAACACATTAATTATGAGTGATTCCAAAACTCCCACAATTAATCTCACCAAATTAGACAAGTACTCAAATTCTTGGGTACCATTGTGCAATGAGGTTCGACATGCACTTGAAGAACATGGTTATTTTATAGCACTCTATGAAGATGGTAATAATAAGATTTCCAAGGAAATATTTGATGTAATGGAAGAGTTATTTGATCTCCCTCTTGAAACAAAGAAAAAAAACCTTCATCTAGTTTTGTTTTAGTAGAGCTTAGTAACAAGGTTATACTCCCATCCCCTTCCTTTTTAAGGTCCTGCATTGCATATATCCTAACTCGCTCTGTCTCCACATGAGCAATTAAGTTTCCTTCCTAGAAAATAACAATAAAAAAAGGGAAATATTTCAATAATTTATGCAAGGGTTACAATGTTTTATTCTTCTCCTCACAAGAGTTTGTGTCTTTCTAGTATGAGTTAACCAATAATTTGACTTGGTCAACCTATTATGCATTTAAGTTTAATTCAAAATTTAATATGGAGATTTCATTATCTACATACTAAACCCACACCCATCCCATTGTCATCCCGAGTTTGATACTGAACATTTGTATAGCCAATCACAACTAGTTTGTATACCGTATTTAAATTTTAATAACCTCCCAGGCTTATATTTATTTATTTTGGTTTTCTTTTTTCGTATTTTAGTGAAACAGTGACATCGTACGTCAAGGTAGCAGCAGAAGTAGAGCAATTGGTGGATAAAATGGTATTCGAGAGCTATGGAGTAGCAGAAACGCACTATGAATCTCATGTTGCAGCCACTACATACCTCCTCCGCCCTATCAAGTACAGAGCACCAACCTCCTCCGCCCTATCAAGTACAGAGCACCACCGCAGGAGGCGGAGGACGGGACTAGCAATATCGGCTCCAATATACACACGGATAAAAGCTTCTCCACACTTCTCTTTCAGAATCAAATAAATGCTTTGCAAGTTGAAACCAAAATGGAGAGTGGATTGATGTTGATGTCCCTCCCTCCGCCTTCATCTTCATGGCTGGTGATGCTTATGAGGTAATGTTGCTATTTTATCAGTTTCACCATCAATCTCAATTATTTCATCGATTACCTATTATTTCCCTACAGGTAGCAAGCAACTCTTATAAACTAGTTCTATTGTACTAGTTATTCTTTTTGTGGAGGGCTAGCTAATATGCGTATAATGTTCATTGAGTTTTCTTCACTAAAATTGTTATATTTTATCAACAATAGTCACAAATCAATTTTTGCATCACGTTAAAACCACTGGCAAAGTTCTGTTTGTTGTTGTTTCCCATCTAGTATATGATGCCGTACTAGAGCTTGATTAATTTGGATTCATGCCCCATAGGACCTATTCAAGAAAACCACTCCCTACCCAAAGATCGTGAAAACTGAGACATCTTGTTACAAGAGAAGCAACTCCTTCCGCTGCACCACATCCTTTGGTGCATCAAATTTCACACATCATTCCGTTATTTAATGTGACAAAGTGATTTTGTTTTTGGAAGTAGGCATGGAGCAATGGAAGAATATATGCAGCAAGGCACCAAGTGTTGATGAAAGAGGATAAGCAAAGGTATACATTGGTGTTATTCACATTCAACAAAGGAATAACAGATATTCCTGAGGAATTGGTGGATGAAACACATCCTATACAATACAAGCCTTTTGATAATTTTGGATTAGCTTGGTACTACCTCTCTGGTGCTAGCTCCATGACTAATGGCACTGCTAAACCTTACTGTGGCATTAATGCTCGATAGATACGTAACTTCAATTTCATGTTTTTATAATTAAGTTTTCATAGTCTGGAAATAGAATTAATAAGGAAAATAAAAGACAAACTATGTAACAAGTGTGTGGGACTTCAATTATATATAAATCCATCCGGTCAACTTCTCTACTTAGTCCATTCAAACTACTAATCGTTTAATTTTTTTAAAAATAAACTAGTTCTCTAAAGATTAAAACTAAATGTTCTCTAGAGCTCATATCCCTTTCACTGGCAGGTGACAAAGGAGAAGAAATACTAATTCACACCAGTGTTTTGCACCAAACCAAATTAATTTAGCATAGTTAAGAGATAAGTAACAAATATTGACAAGGTAACCTAGTATGGCTGAGTTGTACAAACAACTTCTAGATACCAAACCATTGATTAGCTTGTTTAAGGACGTTTCTACATCAAATTGCCATTGCTTACCTCACATCTTGATCAAAGGTCAACTTCATGCAGCATGAGGTCGATCTGCACTGATGGGACTGTTCCCTGATGTTGTCCAATTGCTGATGGAACACAGATGGTATCCATCTCTTAGCTCTGAGATGCACGTCGGAAATAATACCTGCACACGTGAAATATAATGAATTATGCTTATGGAAACTGATGATGAATGTTTATTCTTGGTTTAGAGTTATAGTAGTTAATATTTCACACTAGAGCCAACTCAAAAAGAGGATTTTTGCTTCTCTTTCCCCTTTGGAGAAGCGGTAAACTACAAAGCCCTATTATTGGGCATGCTAAAGAAACAAATATTCAAAGGTATCAATAATACAAAATATAGTACGACAACCAACTTTTATGAAGCATGCTTGCACACATACAAACAGGTTTAGATATGCGCCACACACAACAGAGGAACTTACACAAAAATATTTATGCCATGGAGAGCAGCATACTTCCGCAGCAGACGTTCAATTGTATACCATTCTGACCTGTCAGAACCATCCTGATAACCGATTCTTGGCATGTGGATTGATGCTTGAAATATCAAAACGTATAAAATAGACTATTAGGGTATTGCAGTGGCACAAAAAAATAGTCACCATCAAAGAGAATATTTGAGCAATGCTTACAAATGTAATCATGATAATAGCTGGACATGCATCATGTTATAGCCAAGGAAACTTTTGAACAACTGCTTTTGCAAACACAATAAACTAGTAATGTTCTAACAATTACAGAAATTTCTTGTATTTATTTTTACCAACTAACAGCTGGTACTTCAGACCTACCTGCCACATCAGTGCATGCCCCCCCCCCCCACTCCATCCCACATCCCCAGAAATTCCTGACTAGGAATAACATAGCTCCTCATGTCTGGATGAGCAGATCAGATCAGCTTTTTCAAACTATATAAACATTACTACAATAAGCACATGAGTGTTGTCCGAAAATAACCATTGATGCTCTAATAAATAGTGCTCTACTCCCTCCTATCTAAACAAAAAGTACTTGTTTTTACTTTACATGTTAATAAGAGAAGTTAGATATGCAAGTCGCTTGAGATGTTGAACAAGAAGGTTTCGATTTAAAGTGAATTATTATATGAACTTCAAGTAAAATATTCAATCCCTAAGGTGTCTTTCAAAACAAACTGGCTCTCAAATATTTCTTGGTTAAAAAAAAATTGAAACAAGGAACTCAAATGCAGATCAAACAAAACCATAGAGAACTCAAACCACAAATAAAACAGAAGAAATGTTTCTAGAAGCATGGAAATTGGAAATACCGGACTTCTGAGCAGCTGAATACGATGCCTTTGACAGACATCTCTCCAAGTCGGGGATGGAGATACTGCCGCGTGGGACTTTGCGCCTAGGGTTGTATGACTGCACAACAGCCAAAGCTACCCATTGAGGAGCATGAGGTGAATCACCGCCCTTAGCTAGATCCTCTACATCACAATGACCACATGGAGATATAACAAGAGAATTAATTAAAGGTATAGCATAAGACCAATAAAAGAAATTTGACAGGACTAAGTGGAGCAGGGGGAGAAGAGTACAGGCAAAAAGAAGGAAAATACAGAACGAGTGTATGTTAAGATATTTTTTTCTCATTTTGAAAATTTGGTAGTAGCTCATATTAGGTGTAGTGCAGGTCATAGAAGCCACCAATCCGGCAGCCCATGTGGGACCTATCATTGCTTTTCATTCTCCGCCAATAAGGATATCTATTTTTTCCCTAGTAAAGACGAGTTCTTCTGTGAGAAGCATATTCCCCAAAGTCTTCCACTTAAAACTGGTGTGAACCCTCCAAGCTTTTCTATCAATGTAGTGAGCATATCTACTACCATAACAGTTTATATTCTTACAAAGGCTCCTAATTGACAAGTCGAGATAAACAA
This sequence comes from Solanum chiquidenum, assembly GCA_029582725.1. Taxonomy (NCBI): domain Eukaryota; kingdom Viridiplantae; phylum Streptophyta; class Magnoliopsida; order Solanales; family Solanaceae; genus Solanum; species Solanum chiquidenum. The sequence continues at coordinate 4,932 of JAJOOS010001974.1, forward strand.
ACATTCCATGATTTCAAATTGATTAGCATAATTGACTCATCCACATATGCAGCAGGAGGTAATTAACTAGTTGACCTGCAAACTTATGTGTGCAAAATATTACTAAACTCCGCCACAGAAAGAGAGCATTTGTCTAAAGAGAACTAATCAAGAGGTAATTAAAGTGGAAGAAATGCATGTGCACATGCACCTCTTCTCTCATAAGTATCAAGTACACAATTCACTGAGTTCCTAAATTAGCATAGTAAATTAGCAAGCATAGGGCTAATTAAAACCTTGAATAACAATGCCAGTGATGTCACAGAAAACAAACTGATGACCTTGACTAGTTAAAGCAGCAAATTTACCTGTGATCTCTATAAGATGGAGATCGCCTAGATGAAGATCACCAAATTCAGACGCTCGCTCATATGCTGCAGGTACACTAGTTGACAGTCTTGCCAATGCATCAAACATACCCCCATGACCCCAGTTTCCTGATGTATCAACACAGCTGCCAAAATTGATAAGTAGTCAGAACATGCAGTATCCATGAAACTTTGCCAAGCTTGAGTGGTTTTAAGAAATTATCAAATGCAGGTGTCCTCTGTTTATTTCAAAATTAATAATTTTAGTACTCACAAACATATCCAACCCAATAATGGAAAGCTTAACATGCGAGTGCAATTAAAACAGTAGTAAATTCTTTCTATAAAAGCTGTGATAAGCATCACAAGCTTGACCCGAAAAGATAAGCGTTTCATATACACCTGAATATGATGGTCGGCTCTGATGGAGACACTTTAGAAGGACGGGTGCAGTCCCCGTAAACAAAGTGGACAGCTCCAGAATCAGAGGAGATATCAGTATCAGGAGCTGATACAGGATCTTTGACCGATAAGGAGTGGTATCCAAGAGTCTCCCATTTTGACAATTTCTCCTCCTCTGCCTTTTTCTTTGCAGCTTCAGCTTTTAGATGTTTTTCTTCAGGCAAGCTTCGCCTGTTTCCCAGCTCGAAAATTGGATTATGGTTGATCTGTGATGCTTCCTTGAATTTCTCAACCCACTCGAGATATGAAGTTTCATCAAGAATGTGATCAAGCTTAATAGACTCTGGACCCCTTTTCGTAACCACATTAAACTCATTTAAGAAGGTAGCTGGCTTAACCTCAAACTTGTCATCTCTAGCTGAACGTTCTTCATTGCGAAATGCCATAATTGTTTCTGCCATTGCAGTCAATTCATTCCTATCAAATTTATCTGATTCTTCATTGGTTACTTCTGCAGGATCTAGCATATGCAAGCCAAGCATAACAGATCGCAAGTCACCAGCTTCAGCTCCTGCCATCTCTTTCCCTTCCTGATCTAAGACATCATCTCCTACAATGTTGTGGCTAAGCTGTAACTTCCGTTGAGCTCTACACATGATGACCTACACAATCAGAACCTTCCTTTAGGGGAATTAAATATCAACTTTGAAGTAGCTCTCAAATCTTCTCCTCACCTCCTCCACTGACTGCTCTGTGACTAAATTTATAGATAACACGTGGTTTGTTTGACCAATTCGGTGAGCACGCTGCAAGGCCTGCTTGTCTACCTGAGGATTCCAATCTTGCTCGTAAAATATGACCTACACCACCACAACTTGTCAAGGAGATGAAAGAAATGGATGTCCAATCAAAACAAGACAGGTCCATATGTTACTAACACCACTATGCAGTGGCCAAAAGGAACAGGAATAACTATTTTGTGCCATTGAAATCGAACTTAAGACAAGAATTAAAGTATATTATTCAAATCACTTGCAAGAACTGCACCATTAAGCATTGCCAGGTCCAGAAAAATTATGATTTCCTAACACATGCTCCATCTATCATCCAGTAGGTATCAACTGGCATCACTGTGATGCATGTTGTCAACACATATGAGCTATCAGCATTTTTTTCCTTGATGGTATAACTCATGAGCTAAACGTCTCAATGATAACAATTAGGAAAAGAGAAGCGCATCAATATCCATGAATGAAGATAATATTCTTTAACAAATTTGAGATCAAGCATTGGAACCAGTTAAAGTTTGATCTTGAACAGTTAGATATTCTACCTGTGCATTACAATTTCACTTTCGCGTATGATTCAAGTGTCTCTATCACCTCTTTCCATATATCAAGAGGAGAAAATGTTGATGAATGAACACTCCTTACTTGTACAATATATATTCGAAAAAAGTACTTATACAATATAAGGATTAACCCGAGTATATAATCTTAAACCAATCCGATAATAAAAGTTCGGCCAGTAATTGTCACTCACTGTATCAGCAGCCACAAGATTCAACCCAACTCCACCAGCTCTTGTTGAAATCAAGAAAACAAATGCTGCATTTTGTTCAGCTTCAAACTTTGATCTATTATGACTAAAGCTCCTGATTGCAGCAAAGCGCTCTTCTGCACGAATTGAACCATCAAGACGCTCATAAGAATACTTCCTCAATTCCAGATAATCCTGTACAAGATTAACAAAGCAGAAGAACCATTCAACTGCAGGTTGAACTGTTCAAACATTTCTAATAGAGTTTTTGTAAAACATACCAGATTACAAACATTTACCTGCAGTATATCAAGTGTTTGAGTCATCTGAGAGAAAAGAAGAACCCTATGTCCACAAGCATGAAGTTTTTGAAGAAGATGATCCAATATTAGCAGTTTGCCGCTAGCCTGACCAGCACTTAATGGTTAGAAAAGCATACCCATGAAAACGACATACTTTCCTGGGGTGAAACATTAGTAATAAATACAAAAGAATGCAGGATAATCTTTTAACGCTAAATAACTAACAGCTGCATACTCTTAACTTAGTAACAGCCGGGTAGATTGCAATTACTTAAGGTGCATATCCAGTGTGAAATCTACAGCCACAGAATTACGAACAGTGACAATCAGCAGAAAGCAGATACAGTACCTGAACTAGGTGTTCTCCTTCTTCATATGGTTCCGGTTCTATACCAGCAAAAAGGTAAGGATGACTACATGCTTTTCGTAGTTGAATTACCTGGAAGTGAGTCTGCAGGTTAGTATTAGGGAAGACACAAGCTGAGCTCTAACAAATAGATCTCCAAGTCCAAAGCATTTTTCTCACCCTTTAAAGGCCAAAACAGCTACATAAGCATGATATTATGACAAAATGAAGTGGAGATGCTGAACCGCAGAAAGATACTTAATGAACTCTCATCTAATGCAGATTCAACTTAGAAAAGGATGTGAGTCTATTGAAAAAGAATGTCAATAAACTTCTCTTAATATGCAAAAATATTTCCCAGCAAGCTTCTGCTCTTACTTCCATCAGATAACATAAACTCCAAACATTGGACTGTAAGAATGGTAACTCTTTAAATAATTGTATTAGAAAAGAAGTGCATAAATCTTGAGTCATTCAACAAAATGATTGGCTCAACGTAGCAATTCACTGAAAAGCACAAACAATTAGTGTTGAAGGTATTCCAAAATACCAATATGTAAGTTGCCTCATTGACTATAGTCTATAAGGTATAATCAGTCACTTTATGTCATAGAGCCTGTTTGCTTTAGCTGATTGTAATTAACTGATAAGTTTTAAGTGTTGAAAAGTGTTTTTAAGTATTGAAACTGATGCTAGAAACTAAGCAATTATGTGTTGGATAAAAGTGTTGAAACTAATAATAAGCAGTTGCCATTTTGATAAAAAGGTGTTGATAAGCTATTCTTTTAATTTAATGACTAAAGTACCCTTTAAAATTTGTACAAAATATTACAAATTTGAAAGTATTTTTTTAAAGAAAGGGAAAATCCACAAATATAGAATGAACATGAAGTTACGAGTTTTGTTTTGGGAAAGATAATTTGAGAATGAAAAAATATATTAAGGATAAAAATAGTAAAAGTTTTGGTCAATCAAAAAGTGCTTATAAGTTGAAAAGCCATAAGTTAGGATTGACCAACTTATTATTTAACTTATAAGCACTTTAGATGATTAGCAAATGCATAAATAAGCAACAATGTGTTTTATAAGCCAGATTGACCAACTTATAAGTTTAGCCAAACATCATGAAGCAGAAACCTACAATCGGATTACAAATATTAGTAGTAAGTTTATATTACATGACAATTTTAAGTCTAATTATCTGCTTCTTTCTCAGTTTGGTGTTTCAGCACTTTCAGATTCAGTACCAACTAAGATTCATTTAACTTACGAAGGATGTAAAACTACTCCTAAAGACTAAATATTTTACACTGAGTATAGCCCAATTCTTTTACAAGTAACATGTCATCAACTTTGAAGTGTGACTAGTTATTATAAACAAAAAATCGCCACATGTAACTGTTCCATATGTATTACTTATAGTATACAATCGCCAAGAGTCAGCTTAATTCTTACCTCCCGTTATCAACTCAAATTCTATTATTTCACACCTACTAATAATCCTGGCCAGAATTTGGCATGTAGTCAACCTAAAAAAAGAAGCTCTATAGCTACTCTAATTACTTCAGGATGTAATAAACTAGAGACAGCTCATAATGCATTAAGAGTATTCATAACCTACAGAAGCTTTCTATAGCCAATCATAATGCATTAAGAAACCTCTAGTTGTACATTCGAAATCAACCACACCAGGTCCACATGGAAGAACAGGTTAAAATCATCAAACCCAAAATGAGAAATGCCTACGCCAAAAAGATAGGTATATACAATATTCTGCAACGACCGAGTATTGGGTGCTCCAGAAGCAAGTGCTAGCAGCTGAGTTAGCTCCTTCCTTAGTATGGACATATATACCTTCTTTTGCAGGGCCACCAGTGGTGCCATCCTAGAACCAAAATTACTAACATATTAGCAACACTACACAAAAGCAAGTCCAAGGAAACCGCATGCTATCGACAGCCATCTAAAGATGACATATCCTCTACCAGCTCTAGTGGAACTTCTGCAATCATATGTCATTTGCCAAATCAGTGACCATGAGAAAGATGAACTTACACAGTAATCTCAGTAAGAGGAGGCAGCACAAGAGTCCCCAACTCAATAAGCTGAGATTTAGTTCGTCGGAGCATAAACGCCCCTATTACATATTTCAAAATTTTGAATTGTTCCTTAGCTTTGTCTGCATCAGGACCTACTCAGCGGAGCCATATTAGAGAAAACATAGGAGTGAGTCCATTGCTGTTCAGTAAATGTAAAAACAAGTAACATATGGCAATGTCATTTGGGATTTAAAGAGATGCTCCTACATAATTCGACGCAATCTTGTGAAGTGGATTCAACCTTGTAAAGTGAATTCTGAAGTCACACTTAAGATCTAAGGAAACATTCAGTAGCATTTTCATATTAAAGAATTACTCTGAACTTTCACAATATCTTTCTTAGTCCCTAGACTTGATTCACAGTTGAAAAACTCCCATTTATAAAAATTGAAGGGACCAACAATGTCTGTCTCAATAACCCAACTTACAGTATGTTGCAAAAGAGTTGCAGGAGCAATGCTACTTTTAACCGGAAAAACATATAACTGGACAAACAAATTCCAGAAGAGCCGTGGTCTTTTTCCGAGGGGTGTGGAGAAAGAAGAAGAACAATAAGCAACTCTTTCTCAGAAATATAGAAATATAAAAATGACTGTTGCTTGTCACTAGCCGTTTCTCTTCTTCCCAACCACTGCCACCCAATTCATAGCATCGTCTTTTCCAGTAAGCATAACAAATTGTTAGAGAAATATGTAGAGAAAGAGAGAAGAGGCATTGGCATGTTGTAAGGGTCTGCATATTTTTCAATCAGATGACTCCAGAATGCACCATGTCCAATCAACAGTTTGAGCAACATTTATTTTGAGCAGGAAAATGGTTGATATCCTTCAAACATCCATTTTGCGGAGTGTAAGATATGGAGACTTCGACCTAATTCAACTCCAAAGCTAGCTCAAGATGGGGGATTACCCAAGTCCATATAAGCAGACCATAAGTCCATTCCCAACCGATGTGGGACTCTAACCCACTCTAACACCCCCTTCACGCCTATAACACAGGGCCCAAATAAGGAAGGACCTAACTCTAATACCATGTAAGATATGGAGACTTGGACTTAATTCAAGCTCAAATGCTAAGTTATGAGGGGGGGTTGCCAAGTCCATATAAGCAAACCACCCGTCATTACCCAACCAATATGGAATTCTAAGTCACTCTAACACAGAGTAATACGGGTAGGCTGCTAACATCGTGGTCACTATCAGCAGGTAAAATCTGTCCCTAGAGTGCAACATATATCAGAACAAAGATCAGAGATCGTTGGCAGACAAAAGTAAATTGGTTGTAGATTGTTCTCCAAATCTATAAAAATATCCCATGAAGTAACAAGACTACAAAAACCACTAAAAAAAATTCAAAATATATATGAAAAGAAGACTAGCCATAGCAAAGTTGTCCAAACTAGGTGAGAAAATAATCAAATTGCCTAAGAACTTCACAAATAAAACAGTGTCAAAAATTTATGTGGTCATCTTTAAAGAAAACTGGCTAGCTAATGACTCATGACAGGTGTAAGTATTACATGATGGATCTCCAGCTTCCTTGAATGCAGAGAGGAACTGCTCCAGTGTTCCAAAAGCTGAAGGCATACAAAAGTGCAAAAGAGCCCAAAGCTCTGAAAGGTTGTTTTGGATGGGTGTGCCAGTCATCAGCAATTTCCTTGGCATAACAAAACGCTCTTTGAGCACATTATACAGGACCTGTAAAGATTTCAAACACTCAGCAAAACGAATATTTTTGCATTATAGGATCCCAAGAAGAACTTACAGTAATTGTTGAAAGTCAACTCTCCACTCCCCCCACGCCCAAACCAAAAGTTCATTGAAATATAAAAATTGCTCCAGAATTATAAGAAATAGATAAATGACAAAATCATGCAGACATACTAATACATATCTCAAGTTTGCATTTTCACATGATATTCTAATCTACAAAAGGAAATAGATAATCAAGAAAAAATATCTAAGAATGTCCATGCAGTTCCAATGAAAGCTGGAAGGGTAACTTTATTTTTCAAAGTAATGATGATTTAGAAGACATATCATCAGATTACCTCTCAAGAGGAAAAGAACTTCAGTCAAGAACTTGGAAGTTCAGAAAAAGAATGATTATATCTTTTTCTCTTAAGGGGCAGAATATAATATGTAATCCAAATCTGCTATAATGATTCATCCAAAACACAGATAATCCCTACCCATACATTTTTTGTTATAAGAATAATCATATTTATCCAGATACGTGGTAAAATTGCAGGACACTATCACATCCCTATTAGAATGATAGGTACACCCTTGTTCGTTTACGCACTTAATTAACACAAATTTAAAGGTAATCTGCAGGATTAACTTTATTCACCTTGACCACACATGATAACTGCATAAGTTGTCAACGTTGTAGCTTATACCAGTTTTGAATATTTTACATGCAACAGAAGATATGCATCAATTCCGTATTGGTTGGGGTTAGCTATATGAATCTTCAATAACATTCAGCTCGGTTTGAACATGTTTATGTAGTCAGAAACGGCGCAGATACCACCGTTTTTATTGTGCTTTTTTTTAGGAGAAGGGCTTTTGGCTACTAATGAGTACAGACATAAAGTAGCTTGCCCTCTATTTCTAGGCATGCTGAAAGATGAAGGTCGTTAAGTATCACACATTGATGAGGAAATGGGTTGTTATCTCCTTATATGGTCTTGGGAAATCCTCACCTCTTGCACTAGCTTTTGAGGTTGAATTAAGGCCCAAGATTCATTTCATCATCAGGGATGGGAAAATATGGTTAAAGGAGGTTCATGAATTTAATGTATAAAATGGGATTTCAAGGAAAAATAGCCTATATAAGAGAAAGTTCCTCACTTGACTTCAAGCTGGGGAAGACTAGTTCAAGAACTAGAGAGATCTTTAAATATATGAATCATACATTAAACCCCCAGATCAGTTGTGATATCTCAAGATTTGTGAAACAAAATACAGAAGAATTTCAGACATACACTAGATGGATTCTTGAGCCTTTGTGCTTCGTCAATTATTGCATAACACCATGGAACTTGGGATAGAAAATCTTCATCAAGTAATACTATGTCGTAAGTAGTTAAAAGCACATCAAAAGGTAGTGATTTTGCCTGTAAGAAATGAGGAAGATCAAGGTAAGATAAATAACAAAAGAATTGACAGTTCTTGAAGAAAAAATAATGTGTAAAGCCCCATTGATGCCTTTAGATGTCCAAATAGAGCTTATATAAACGTATACAAAGAATCTACATAAAATTAAAATGATTGTCTGTAGAGACACACTTTAACAACTTAAAAGTGAGCATACAACCCGATACTTACATCAGACGCCTCCCTGTTCATACACTCATATATCTTCCTACGTAAGTTGCGCCGATGCTCCTTTTCTCCAGTATAGGATAGCACTCTCAATTTTGGGGCAAAATTGGCCATTTCAGACATCCAACCATCCGTCACGCTAAGAGGACAGAGTACCACTGCAACATTTTTCCAGAGCTAAGCATGGATTGTTAACCAAAGATGTATTTCGGCTACTATTTTTTATTAGATCAAAATTACAGTTCTTCCCACTCACAGAATGGTCCAGGAGTCTTTAGATAAACTTTCAGGTAGCTCAGCAATGATATAGCTTGCAAAGTCTTCCCCAATCCCATCTGTCAATAAACCATTAATAGCGAAGAGAAAATCAAGACAATATCCATCGACTACAAATTTGCTACTTAACAGATCACAGTGTTTTGTATTACCAGTTAGAGATCCTGCATGCCCAACCTAGATAAGCTTGAGGAAGGAGAGTAAAGTAAACAAAACATTTCTCCTAGTAAAGACCACTTAGTTTTCACCTATGTTTCATTTAGTCAAGGCTCCAAATCTTCCAATCAACACGAAGTTCTCTTAAGAGATTTAAATCTTTGTCTAACAAGCACCCATGGACACAGCCAGAATTCAAAGTATCCAAAAGGAAGATGGTACCAAGAAAAAATAAAGGAAAACTTATTTGGTGACCGGATCAAAGGCATAAATTGATATCCACTTTAATTTAATAAAACACATTTAATCACTTGCAGCAGAAATTCTGATCTGATCCATAAAAGCACGAGAAATAGAAAACTTATAGCAAGTTCTAAAAAGGAACTTGTTAAATGTTGTGCGCAATTGTGTATATTTATACACTTTTCTTAATGTTTTTTCATCCGAGTTTTCAAGATTTTCACATGATCTTTGGTCAAGTCTGTCAAGATGCTAAGAAATTCAGTGTCATAATGTGCTACATGGATCCTTCATTTCCCTGAACAGTTAACAGCCCCATGTGGGATGATTGCTAAGCAGAGTCAATCATTCATGCGGAGGCCGTATAAAATAGGTGTTAAATGCCTTGCGGAAACAATCAGCTTTGGATTATTTTTTTATCAACATATATTCTAAAATATTAATTTTCAAGGAATAACATAATTCAATTTCAAGTATCACCCTAGGTAAACTAGTACATTGACATATCCCCACAGGCAACTTTTTTAATGATTTAGGATAAAGGGAAAATCTTGGGGAACAAAAATACCAGATAAGATCTCTATTTCACAAGGGAAATAGCATAGTTCCACCAAACATTACGCTTTCACCTAAATATTTTGTGAAGCATAATATTGAGAAGAAAGACTGAAGAATTTTAAAATTATTCTTATAACTTTTTTTTTCTCTTTGCTTTTTATCCTCTGTTACTACAAAACACTTTCAGATAATTTCAGGTTTATACAGCAGAAGTTCAAAATTGAAGTCCCTATAAATTTCTTTTCAAATGCGCCTATCTGCTTCGATATAACAACAGAAAGACCAACATTTCTTATACAGACATATCTCACAAAATCAATTAACCATTCCACTGTGGTTACATTCACCTCAAAGAGAAACATAAAAAAAAATTCAAGCATCTAACATGAAAAGATTGCACGTGTTCACACCTCAATAAAGTCTTTTGAGTTTTGACTCCTCATCATAAGAAGATAAATAAAAAAAACAATTAAATGCTGGCCTTAATGTTGGCAGTGATACCTCATCCCCTGTAAGAAAAATAAAATGACAACATCATCATTCATGTCAGATTATGATAATCAATTATAGAAATAAATACTCCCGGTGTCACAAAAAACATGGCAAATTCGACTCATTTGTTTTTCAGTGTTATCTCAGAGATTTTCATTACTTTCTCTATGAAATAATGGTAATAATCTATAAATCAATAATTTAAGGTTATTCAAAAGAGTAGCATTATAAACAGATCCAAATTGAGACTTGAAAGAAGTAGTAAACATCATCTTCCGGTTATTCAGTTACAATTTCGTTCACTTTCTTCGTAGTTATAGATATCACATTCGGTTAAAATTAAATTACGGCTTCCTTACTGAAGGAACATCAAAGAAATTAACTCAATGCATATGATTAACACAATTTCATTAGCTTTATTTGTAAAAATAACTTTATAGAACGAGATAATACCGAGAATGACGTTGACGCCGAGAAGGTATCTTCGGACGAGCCATGAGACTCCTTCAACTTGGTGAGGTTTAAGAGTCGCTTTGACTCCTAAGTCAACGGAGTTGACCGGCAGATCATCGGCAACTGAATCGCCGGCGTAGACAAACTTCGCCGCAGCGATTAATCTCTGTTCGAAATTCATCGGCAAACAGAATCGTGGAAGCAATTGGAAACGGGGAAGGGGCGGTGCTGAAAAGTGGAAACTACCGTTTGATTTTTATTTTATTTTATTTTAGAGCCAAATATTTATTCGAACCCCGGGAGACGTGCGCGGGGAGTGTTATTTTACCTCGGACAGCGTTATTTTGCAAGAGAAAATTGGAAAATAGGTTTTTTTTTTTGTAAAACTTATCCGTATCGGGTGTTTGACATGTCTTTTACTTCATTAAATCACATAATAATGAAAATTGCATTGATTTGATGTAAACATTCGATACGGATGAGTTTTTTTCATTTTATTTTATATAAATTTTGTGTTTGAAAATCTGTTTGCAAAAATTGTGTTCCAACAAAATTTCTTCCACAAAATGTTAGTAGCACTATTTGCACCATTTTATTAGAAAGAGTTTGTTGGGCTAATGAATTAAGGGTGACAAAAGAGTTTCAAAATGAAGAAAAAGTGACACAAATTTTAATTATTGAGTAGAGGTGGCAATTTTAAGATTAGTGCTAATGACACTAATTTTAAAACCCTCAAATTTTATTATTTACATAAAAGCCCTATTTTCCCCCATTCCACACCCTCCCTTCTCTCCACCCTTCTGCCGCTGCCACCCCCCCCCCCCGGCCATCGTAACCATCGTCGTCACCACTTTCTCCTCTACCACAACCATCAGTTCTTCCTCCATTGCCACCACTCTCTTATTCTTCCTCTTTTACCACCATTGTTGCCACCTCCTTCTTCTCTACCTCTGCCCCCACAACAACCATCACCTCCATCTTCGTTGTTATCACCAACATCTCATTTGTCACTCTATCACCCTCTTTTTTACCTCACTTGCTACAACAATTATTATAGTTGTTGCAGCAACTGAGCAAACTTGAGCAGTTGCTATAATAACTTCAACGGTTGCTGAGCATACTTTAGCAGTTGCTGAAAAAACTTCAACAGTTGCTACAATAACTTTAGCAGTTATTGCAACAACTTTAGCTGTTGCTTGATTTTCTACAAAAAAATAATGACTTCAACTTCAAAAAATTTAAAATTAAAGCAAATTAGTTTGTGAAATAGGACCAATAAGAGGAAAAAAAACGTGATAAAAAATAATGATAGCAACAACAAAGAAGAACAAGTAAATGAAAGAAGAGAAACAGAAATGAAGAAGAAGCAATCTGGAAAGAGAAAGAAAGAAGGAAGGAGAGGGAGAAATAAATCTTGAAAGAGATTTTAAATTTTGAAATTTAAGAAGAGAGGAAAACTTTTCAAACATTTTGAAATTAGAAATTAGGTTATTTTGAATATTTTTAGAAGTTTTAAATATTATATTTTAGACCCCAATTATCTTAATCACTAATTAAAAAAAAGTTTGACTTGGTCAATCCTTTTCTGTCACCAATTTTTATTTCAATACTTTTTTGTCACCTCCTCCTCAATTTACTCGAGTTTCTTGCACAAAATATTAGTAGCATATTTGGAAATTCGAGGAAATGATAAAAAAAAATTGTACAAATTACTCGAGAATCACTTTTAAAAAATCATGTTATAGTTAAAAAAAACTTAGTAGCTAATTATTACTTAAAAGATTTTGTTGCATTTCATAAATCGTGAAAGTCTTATATAATATGAATGTTCAGACTTCTTTTTAATGCAAGTTTATTAGTCTAAAAATTCAATCTTACTTAGCCAAGTTACGTGAATTGCAACAATGCCATTTTTGTATTTGTACGAATCAATTAACAAAAAGAATATCATAGTAGCAACGGCTAAATCAATCAAATTATATAACTGTCTTACATTAATGATAAATAGATTAAAAGGATTATTATTAATTTATTTATTTTCTAATTAGATTGAACATATGTGTGCACAAATAAGGCTCATGTAGTATGCTGACAATGTGTATGGAGCACTTTCAATATATACCATTGCAACAAAGAGCTATTAGATGGTGAGTGCAATATTACTCTCCCCCACTCATATATATGGACAAATCTAGCATACATCTTACGAATTTATTGATAGGCTCATCTTATATATACTTTGTAGTTTGTACATATGTGATAAAAAATTCACTAAATTAAATATATAAAAGAGTAAAACTGTTTTTGAATTATCGAAAGTGGTGTATAAATATTCTTCATCTATCTATTGAATCAAAAATAATCTTAGGGTTAATTTTGCGGCCCTTTTCTAGTACCCTTAAACCAACTACTTACATCAAATAAAAAATAAATCAACGCATTAAATTTATGTTCTCAATTTCTTGGCTTGGATATTGGTAGAAATAGATTGAAACTTTAGCATGGGCTTAGAACTTACACCTTTAACAATTTGATTCGATAGAGAGATAAATTAATAGAATAAATATTGTTTACATAACTTCACCTAATTGATCTAAATATAAACCCTTACAGAAAAATTTCAAAAAAAGCACTCATATACCGAACTTGACCCAACCCTCCCCAAAATGGCAACTATTTTATTTTTAAAATTAAAACAACTTGCCTTTTATTGAGGTTTCTAGAATTCATGGGTTGGAAATTTCAGTGTAAAAATTAAACTCAATTTTATGTATCTCCCCATTATGTTGGTCAAGATCCGGATAAAGACATTTATGATTTTTAAGTTGCCTCAAGAAACTACAAAATCTCTTTTATTTATTTAAGAAATTTATTAATTTATACTCACCTTTTTAAATTGGAACACATGGAATACAAGAACTATAGTTTCTTTTTTAATAATACTTTTTCTAAAAGATATTGAATTCATATATAGCTTGTTTTAATTACGTACTGAATTTGTAACTAAATATTTATATAAATTTAATAAATTTCCTATTACAAATACATAACCTTAGCAAAAGATATTGAATTCAAGACTTCCATTCCTCTCTATTACGATTCAAGAATCTCGGTCAAATCTCAAATCTTTTCTTCTTTGTTTTTTTTTACTCACCTTATGTTAAAAGAAGACATATGGGAAATTTTAGTAGCTTAGTTGGTTGGTTATCTGAACTTTCACCTTACTGGTGAAAATTCGATTCCCCCACATTTTTATTTTTATTTTAAAAAAAAAGGGGACACATGGAATACAAGAACTATAGATTTCCTTTTTTTTCTAAAAGAAAAGTGCGTATGTGCTCATTAGTGAAATCATTTTCTCTTCATGTTCAAACCTTATTGCCACCAAAAAAATATAAAAGTGTACGATTAAATAAGCACTTGGGGTAAATCAAATTACAACTTTGCACAAAACAAATCATAATGTGCACTTCCTCTCCAACATCGTTCCCCTTGATTCTTGAAAGTCCAAGAAATAGTCTGATTAAAGACCGAATCAGAATTTAAAATTTATAAATTCTAAACTCGCCACTCAACTCATCATTTATTTTAATTATGTACGTGTGTAAAGGAATTAAGTAAATGTGTCAATGTGCCTTAGTTAGAGGGGTTAAGTCGAGTTGTTAGTTGTTATAATTATGCATTACAGTGTTAGTGATGCAAGTAGATTAGTTAGTTACAGATGAGTTAGTTAAAGTTTGTTGAGTTAGTTTCACTCTTGTATATATACATATATGTATCACACATTGAGAATGTATGAAAGTATGAATTCTCTCTGGAAAGTTCCTTCTGTTCTTAGCTCAACTATAACGTTTTCAATCTAGATTCATAGATTCAACATGGTATCAGAGCAATTGGGGACTGGATCGAGAGTTTTTCTTCATCGATTCTGCAATTTCTAGGTGTTTAGGTCAAATTCGAGAAGGCTTTCTCTTTTCCTCTGTTTTTTTTTTGCTTTCTATTTTCTTCAATGGCAGTCACTGGGAGCGATGCAGGGACACAATCGGGATCTTCTATGATGGTTTCAACCATAGATCACCTGCATCCTCTATTTCTATATCCATCATATGCACCGAGATCGCTTAATGTTGGAATTATGCTCACCGGAACTGACAATTACACTTTGTGGAGTAAAGCCATGCAATTGGCCATGCTTGGGAAGAATAGGGTTGGTTTTATTGACGGCACAGTGAAACGCGATCAATTCCCTAGTGATTTGAGTCGTTTGTGGGATCGTTGCAATGCCATAGTAGTATCATGGATCTTGTGCAATGTCAGCAAGGATTTGCACAGTGGTGTGCTCTACTGCTCAGATGCACACTTAATCTGGGAGGATTTGAAAGAAAGGTTCAACAAAGTTAATAGTTCTCGTATTTTTCAATTACACAAGGAGATATTCACACTTATTCAAGGTGTTTCCTTTGTCTCAGTGTATTATTCTAGACTTAAGGACCTCTGGGATGAATATGATTCTATAATGCCCTCATCTTCTTGCACTTGTTCTAAATCTAAGGAGTTTTTTGAGCAATTACAATTTCAGAGAATTTTGCAGTTTCTCATGGGACTGAATGATTCTTACTGTCAAACTAGGAGTCAAATTTTATTAATGCCTCAGATTCTAACCATCAATCAGGTTTATGCCATGGTTAATCAAGATGAGAGCCAAAAGATAGTTGATAGTTCAAGTAGAATAATGATGCCAGAAAATTCAAATCCCACTGTTATGTTTACTGCTAAACCTCTTCAGAAGCCAAGGAAAGCTTATAATCCAAATGCTTCATGTGATTTTTGCCACATGAAAGGTCACTTGAAGGTTGATTGTCTTAAACTGTTGAAATGTGACTTTTGCCATAAGACTGGACATCTCAAAGGAGAATGTTATAGATTGATTGGTTATCCTTCTCATTATAAAGGTAAACATGATGTTGTTGTAGCTGGAAACTCAACATATGATGCAAGAGCAGGAGCTTCTATTTCTCAACATTACTATCCTCATATGCCTCCTCAATCATTCCATCAATATCAGTATCAACATGTCATGCCATTTCAGCCTATGCCACAACCTATGTTTACACCAGGCCAACATCAACAATTGCTCAGGATGCTAGATCAGACATCCATTAGTGACTCCCATGATGCTGCAAACATGGCAAGTAACCTTTCCTTGACCCATGATAGTTCCATGAAATGGATTGTGGATACTGGTGCTTCACATCATATGATTGGTGATCCTAATTTTTTACACAATAAAGGCCTATTAGACAATGCAGGTCATGTTCAACTTCCAACTGGTGACTCTGTTAAAGTGTCACATATTGGGGACTGTCACATTGGATGAGGCGACATTCTTAGAAAAGTTTTGTGTGTACCTAGTTTTCATTTCAACCTTATGTCAATTTCCCAAGTGACAAAAGATTTGAACTGTTTTGTTACTTTTTATCCATAATATTGTGTCTTTCAGGACATCTTGTCTGGGAAGGTCAAGGTGATTGGTAAGGAGAAAAATGGTCTATACACCATATGTTCACACATAGGGGATGGGAGCAGAATACCTCGAAGCTGTCTAGCAATAACACAAGCAGATGTTGTTGTTTGGCACAAGAGGTTATGTCATGTTCCTATGAGTATGCATAGGAAGATTCCTTTCTTTCATACTTGGAGATAAGTTCAGTTTGGTATGTTGTGAAGTATGTCCTCTTGCCAGACAAACTAGACTACCATTTCCACATAGTACTAGTAAATCTACATGTATTTTTCAATTATTACACATGGATGTTTGGGGTCCTTATAAAATAGAAACATTTGATGGGATGAGGTATTTTCTGACAATTGTGGATGATTATTCAAGGTGGACATGGACTTTTCTATTACGGTTGAAATCTGATGTGATTACTGTTCTTAAGCAATTCTTTATAGACATTGCAACTCAGTTTGATACAAAAATTAAAAGGGTGAGATATGATATTGGCACTGAGTTCTTCAATTATCATTGCAATGATCTTTTTAAAATCCATGGTGTCATTCATGAGAGTTCTTGTCCATACACACCACAACAGAATGGTGTGGTGGAAAGACGACATAGACACATTCTTGAGACTGCCAGAGCAATAAAATTTCAAGCTAGTTTTCCCGATAAGTTTTGGGGGTTGTGTGTTGAAGCTTCTATTTATGTTCTTAATAGAATACCTTCTACTGTTTTAGCTGGTATGTCTCCTTTTGAAAGGTTATATGGCATACCTCCTTCTTTTGATCACATGAAGATTATTGGTTGTTTGTGTTTTGCCACTGTGCTACCTAAACATGACAAGTTTAGTCCTAGAGTTGTGAGAGTTGTTCTTGTGGGATATAGTACAACTCAAAAGGGGTACAAGTTGTATAGTTTAGACACCAAGCAATTCTTTATCAGCAGGTATGTGGTGTTTATGAAAGCCAAGTTTCCTTTTCAAGGAATCATTTCTGAGGATCAGATATCCACTACTACTAACATTTTTGCATATGATGATTTAGCTTCAGCTCACTCTACAGTTCCTGATATTCATATGTCTATTCCTCCTGTTATAAATGCTACTTCTCCTACTACTTCCCCTTCTGTACCTACATAAAATTCTCCAGTAGCTCTTCAATAAACCCTCCTTCTGTCTCAATAAGGAAGTCAGTTAGAAGTATAAAACCTCCCATATGGCATAAGGATTATGTAACTACATCAGGTTCCTCTCACTGCCTCTACTCTATTGCCTCTCATATAGACTACTCCAATCTATCTCCTGCATACCAAAGTTTCGTTTCAAAGTTCTCCATTGAGACAAAACCTACTACTTACAAAATAACATCACAAGACTCTAGATGGATAGAAGCCATGAAGTCTGAAATCCAAGCTTTGGAAGACAACAAAACATGGGAGTTAGTAGACTTACCAAAGGGGAAGAAAGTTATAGGCTGCAGGTGGGTTTACAAGATTAAATATAATGTTGATGGGACAATAGAGAGGTTTAAGGCAAGATTGGTAGCAAAAGGATACAATCAGAAAGAAGGTTTTGATTATCATGAGACCTTCTCCCTTGTAGTCAAGATGGCTACAGTTAGGGCTGTCATTTCTCTAGCAGCAGCTAACCATTGGCATATGCATCAGATGGATGTGTATAATGCATTTTTGCAAGGAGATTTATTTGAAGAATTTTATATGTGTCTACCTGATGGTTTTAACATTCAGTCTGAAGGAACTAAGGTTTGCAAGCTCCTAAAGTGCCTTTATGGCCTTAAGCAGGCCTCAAGGCAATGGAATATCAAACTCACCTCCACCTTGACTGATTCTGGCTTTCATCAAAGTAATAGAGATTATTCATTGTTCACTAAGAGAAAAGGTGACAAGTTAGTGATAGTGCCCATCTATGTTGATGACTTATTGCTTACAGGCAATGAATTTGTCATGATACAAGAGACTAAGGAAGCCCTACAACATGCTTTTAAGATCAAAGATTTAGGTGAATTGAGGTACTTTCTAGGATTGGAGTTTGCTAGAAGTGTTGCAGGTATCCTCATACACCAAAGAAAATATGCCTTGGAGCTTATTGCAGACATGGGGCTGGCAGGGACAAAGCTTGTATCAACCCCAATGGAGTTAAATTTACAGCTCACTACAACTACATATGATGACCATATACCATCTGCACACAATGATCCATTACTTGTTGATCCCACTAAATACCAGAGATTAGTTGGCAGACTGTTGTATCTTACAAATACCAGACCAGACATTTCTTTCACTGTACAATGCCTTAGACAATTCATGCACTCTCCCAAAGAATCACATATGAATGTTGCATTACAACTGGTGAAGTATCTGAAGTCTGAACCAGGCTTGGGTATCTTAATGTCATCTACTGGTAGTAATGTATTGACAATATTTTGTGATGCAGACTGGGGCTCTTGCATCAATGATAGAAGATCAGTTACAGGTTATATAATTCAACATGGAGAGTCACCTATCTCTTAGAGGTCAAAGAAACAACTCACGGTATCTAGAAGTTCAGCAGAGGCTAAGTATAGAGCTATGGCCTCAACTGTAGCAGAAATAGTGTGGCTTGTTGGATTATTTCAAGAACTTGGTGCTAGCATATCTCTTCCTATTTCACTGCATTTAGACAGTACCTCAGCACTCCAAATTGATGTTAATCCTGTTTTTCATGAAAGGACAAAACATATTGACATTGATTGTCATTTTATTAGAGAGAAGGTTCAAGATGGGCTACTGATTACTGCTCATATACCCTCTACAGAGCAGCATGCTGATATTCTCACAAAAGCACTTGGAAGGAACCTTCACTCTCACCTTATGTCCAAGCTAGGGATGAAGAACATCTTCATAGCACCTAGCTTGAAGGGGGGGGGGGTGTAAAGAAATTAAGTAAATGTGTCAATGTGCCTTAGTTAGAGGGGTTAAGTCGAGTTGTTAGTTATTATAATTATGCATTACAGTGTTAGTGATGCAAGTAGATTAGTTAGTTACAAATGAGTCAGAGTTAGTTAAAGTTTGTTGAGTTAGTTTCACTCTTGTATATATACATGTATCACACATTGAGAATGTATGAAAGTATGAATTCTCTCTGGAAAGATCCTTCTGTTCTTAGCTCAACTATAACGTTTTCAATCTAGATTCATAGATTCAACAACGTGCAACTAAATGTTTATACATATTCGATAATTTTTTTTTATTAAGTTTAGCTGATCGAAATGTATTTGATATTGTATTTCGAAGCTCGGGCCCTACCCACCACCCTAAGATCCACACAATTGGAACATATCATTGATTGGACCTTGGTCAATACAAATTAAACCCCAAATTGGAAAGCTCCTATGTATTTTATAATTTTGGGGGTAGTTCAATTTCAATCAATAATCATATATTGTAGAAAATGGTGGAAGTTGATGAATGCATGAAATCATAAAGATTCCTCATTAGACGGCCATGAAATGAACAATGTGGACCCTCTATTGTCACTTTGTTGATGGAATCAACCACGACATCACATATTGGTATCAAATATTTGTGCATATAATATAAAATATTAGTATAGTGTGAATTATAATCATGGACCAATTGTCCTTTTTTTTGCTTATAAAATTAAAAAAATAATATATGGTGCACTAGACTATATAGTAGTGTTACTATTAATAAAACTACTAGCTATAGGTACTTGTAAATATTATTAACTGGTCGTTGGAATTATGTATATTCTACAAAGTGATAATTACACTTTGCATAAGGTTAGATGATTTTTTTGTTTTGCTGGCCAACTTGAGTTGATTGTGGTGCCAATTGGCAAAGATTCAAAACAACCGAAAGGAAAGAAAAAATTGAAAGTCATGAGGGTATTCATCATTATAATCATTTTCATGCAAAACTTTGATTTTGTACGACAACAACAATATAATAGGAATTCATCATTACGCAATATAATGTATCGTGACACATATAAAACAACGCTAATATTAATTTGAGACACTCTATGTATTTCCTTCCGCGTAGAGATACCAATTATAAAAGAGAGAGAAGTATTGAAAAACACCTTTAAATTTGATGCAAAGTATTAGTTTCGTCTCTAAACTATTGACAGCTTTAAAAACACTCATCTACTTGACTAACTAAACTTAGATACAACCCCAACCTGCCACATGACATAACAAGTTGTCTTAAACTTTTGTAGGAGTATAATGCTCTTAATAAAAAGGTGAGAAAAGTATTGAAAACATTCCTAAACTTGACGAGAGTTTAGGGATGTATTTCACTCATGTTGTAAGATTGAAGGTGTATTTAAATTCAATTAATCAAGTAAATGAGTGTTTTTAAGGTTATCAATAGTTCGGGAATGAAACTAATAATTCACGTCAAGTTTAGAGGTGTTTTCAATACTTCTTTCATTATAAAACTGAATGAAATAATATTCTTAGATGAAATTTGACTAATTATAATACAAATAGAGGTATATACATACACTACAAAAAAGGAAATAATTAATTATAAAATTCATCGCTAATTTGTCGTTATTGTGTGAATAGATATAATCTATGTAATCACAAAAACTATTAAAATTTAAAAAGAAGTGACAATAGTTATTATAAGTAAATAATTTGTAGCTAATAAAATTTGTTGATAATCCATCGTCAATTCATCATACAATAGGATTACCAATAACTTTTATTTATTTAATGATAGAAATTATCTAAACCAAGTTTGTAAAAAGCTCATTAAATAGAAAAGAAAGACTTCGATCTATTTAATTCAAGCTCAATAACCATTAAGAAAACCATATCAATATATTGGAATTACGCAGATCTTAATAATATTAATTTTAACTAAAGTGGCATATTCCTTGAAATTTGAAGAAAGGTAGCAAACAACAAATAAACAATATAAATATTATTTGTGCACTCATATTATATTTTATAGTATAATTAAGTAATAGGAACTTGTCTTCCAATTAAGAAAAAGCAAGAAGCATAAATGGCCCACCACGTACCTTAATTGTGTAAATATTATACTAGTAAGTTACAAAATCTCAATATGGTGACATATCCACCATATATTTTACAATTCCATACGATCTTAACAAAGCATAGGACAACTCATCAATATTGCCAAGAAAATTAAATAGAAGCAAAATGAAAAGAAAGCTTTTGACTGTTTCCTCCCCCACCACCCACTCCAAATGGGTTCTTTCTGATTTATTTATTTTTCACTCGAGTAATAGAGTTAAAAAAAAATTAAAATGTATATATACACAAATATATATTTTTTATAACACAC
This sequence comes from Solanum chiquidenum, assembly GCA_029582725.1. Taxonomy (NCBI): domain Eukaryota; kingdom Viridiplantae; phylum Streptophyta; class Magnoliopsida; order Solanales; family Solanaceae; genus Solanum; species Solanum chiquidenum. The sequence goes on from JAJOOS010001974.1 coordinate 26,314, forward strand.
AATATAATTTTTCAATAAAAAAATGTCAATTAGATACATAGCCGAGGACAATTACAAATTCAATCTTTAAATGTGATAGGTTTTAAAAAACCTGAGAGGATGAGTTTTGAAAAATAGATTTAACTTTATTTGTACTTATTTTCTCACACATACATATGTATATCATATGCGACTTCAAATCACTGGATATTATGTAGCGTGACATATATAATCAAATTCAGAATTTTAATTATGTGTTTTAAATTATACTCAGTAAAAAACAATAACTAGATTCAGAATAAACTTTTGATACATAAATGATCAACGATAGATCCGCCCTCACCTTGAACCCATAGTTGGATCCGCCACATGGAGAGCGGAGGGAGGGGGGGGCGGGGTTGAGGGTGATGTAACCTTACATATTATATATAAGATAGTTCGATGGATCTTTTAATTTGTATCACTACCAGTACCACCCAACTCTAAAACAAAAGCCAAAATGCAGGCCAAAGCTTGCCATAATATTATTAATATTCCTCCAAAACTTTTGCCACCGGCAAAACTACCGTCGACGGTGGCGATGAGTCATTTAACATTGCCGAGCCACGTGGCACGAGCCATAACGATCACCACGTCCCCAACTCATGAAGTTTACACACCAGAAATTGATGACACAATTACTGCCTTTTGGGATTACCAATTCCTTTTCGTGTCCCAACGTTCCGAAGCTACCGAACCCGTTTCACTTCGGGTGGTGGAGGGATCCATACCATCCGATTTCCCTTCGGGTACGTATTACCTCACCGGGCCGGGCCTATTTGCGGACGATCACGGCTCCACAGTGCACCCTCTAGACGGACACGGCTATTTAAGGACATTTGAAATTGATGGAAGTACGGGGCAGGTTAAGTTTATGGCTAGGTACATTGAGACGGAGGCTCAGGCCGAGGAGCGGGACCCGGTGAGTGGGAAGTGGAAGTTCACTCACCGGGGCCCGTTTTCGGTACTGAAAGGAGGGAAGATGGTTGGTAATACGAAAGTTATGAAGAATGTGGCGAATACTAGTGTGTTGCAATGGGGTGGTAGGTTGTTTTGTTTGTGGGAAGGGGGTGATCCTTATGAAATTGATTCTAAAACTTTGAATACTCTTGGAAAATTTGAACTAATTAAGAACTCTGATCAAGTAGAAGATAAAAAAATTAATAGTGATTTTTTGGATGTTGCTGCTCAAATACTGAAGCCTATATTATATGGTATGTACTATTTATACTACGATACTTCTTTTGTTGCTAAATAATGAAATTTGATCTTATTTAATGACGGATAAATATTTTATTTTGCAGGGGTGTTCAAAATGTCTCCAAAGAGATTGTTGTCTCATTACAAGATTGATACTCGTAGAAACAGACTTTTGATCATGTCATGCAACGCAGAGGATATGTTGCTCCCTAGGAGTAATTTTACATTTTATGGTAAGATTGTTTAATTTTATGAACTTCAATTCAATTTAATTTCTTTAAGTTTCTTCCTTTTTAATGTTTAAAGTATCTATTGCACTAGCATTCATGTTTGGTGTAGTGTTAATTAGGCTTTCTCACACTTAGGATTGGACATTTAGAATATGGGTAATTTAATATGGTGGCCTAATATTAATATTGGGAAACAAGAAATCAATGTCTGATTTAATATGGTGGCCTAATATCGGGAAACAAGAAATGGGATGGGTCATTTTTTTAATACCATATAAAGAAACGGATTTTAGGTTTAACATAATTCCAAATAATAACTCATAAAGGAAAAATTGTCCAAGTCTATATTAAAAAAAAAACGACCCATCCCTTAAAACCACCGATGTGGAACTGTTCAAAGTAACTTCCAGCAAATTAAAGCAACAGCAAAAGTGAAGAAAAACAAGCTTTTTCATTGTAGTAATATATTATTTTGGCTTCTTTTTTCTGTTGCTTGTAGGCCTGACATCAGTAAGGGAGAATTTTCTTTATTGTTTTCCTTTTCTTGAAAATAAATAAATAAATAAGGGTAGAGGGTCCAGTGATAAATAGAATATTCATAATGTTTTTAATCTAAAACAAGGAGTAAACATAAATAAATGATCATTATCCTAGTATAGTATAAATTTAGTATGTGTCCAATAATCCAACTCTATGTTAAAATAAAAGTCTATATATAAGTATATTTTTATCAACATCACATGTAGATGTAGTACAACGTTAACAAGAATAATTCTTTATTTTTGTCTCCATAAATTCATAATTCAACTTTTAGTTAATTTAATTTGTTTTGTTGTCTAGAATTTGATTCCAATTTCCAGCTACTACAAAGCCAAGAATTCGAGATCTCAGATCACTTAATGATACATGATTGGGCTTTTACTGATACTCACTATATATTGTTTGGCAATCGCATCAAACTCGATATTCCTGGTAATTAATTATTTGACTCTTATACTAAAAATAAATGTTTCATTTTACTTGTCCAGTATATTTGACTATAAATCTCCATATATTATTAAAATCTTGCGTACGCCACCATTGCAGGGTCAATGACAGCAGTATGTGGGCTTTCTCCAATGATATCAGCATTATCAGTAAATCCAAGCAAACCAACATCTCCAATTTATTTGCTGCCCAGATTTCCTAATAAACAAACTAATAATGTAGAAAGAGATTGGAGAAAACCTATAGAAGCTCCTTCACAAATGTGGGTGTTACATGTTGGAAATGCCTTTGAAGAAATTGATGAACAAAATGGAAATGTAAACATACAAATTCAGGCTTCTGGTTGCTCTTACCAATGGTTCAATTTCCAAAAAATGTTCGGTAAGCAAGCACGAGTTTATGTTTTGTGTAATGTCAGTATATAAAAACTGGGCGGTTTAAATATTATAAATAAAATAGATAGGTGGAACTTAATTTGTTTTTTTTCCTTCATATATATTTTCAGGCTATGATTGGCAAAGTGGTAAACTTGATCCTTCCATGATGAATGTAGAAGAAGGAGAAGAAAAGCTATTGCCTCACTTAGTTCAGGTCTTCTTCCTAATGTTTAGTTTATTATATTAAAATCGTAAAAAAATTATTCTTAAAACAAAAAAGCAACACAATCATGTCTATATATGTCACAAAAAAAAAAAATACTAAATTCAATCTCGAAAAACACAACTAGGCTATTACATGTACAAATTAATTAAAATCGGCATATAAGTATAACTTACATAATATCCACGACACATATATTGACACATGACAAACTTTTTATTTTTTTAAGATGTTTAAGAAATGGGTCTTTATTATTATTTTATAGTGGTGTCACGTAAATATTATGTAATGCGAATTTCTGATTAAGCAGCACAATTATGGCTGTGCAGGTATCTATAAACTTAGATAAAAAAGGAAATTGCACAAAATGTTCAGTAAATGATCTAAATCCACAATGGAACAAAGCAGCAGATTTCCCAGCTATGAATCCAGAATTTTCAGGCAGAAAAAATACATATATTTATGCAGCAACATCAACAGGTTCACGTCAAGCACTGCCACATTTTCCTTTTGACACAGTTGTGAAATTAAACGCGGTTGACAAATCAGTCCAAAAGTGGTCAGCTGGTAGAAGAAGATTCATTGGTGAACCTGTTTTTATTCCGAGAGGAACTAAAGAGGATGATGGATACCTTCTCGTGGTTGAAGTAAGTAATTAACTCACATATATACACTAAAGTTTGCATAGGTAGTGCATTTTAACACCTGATATAGATTGTAGTAGGTTACCTGTCTTATTTTTCTACGAGTAAAATCACTTTTTTTTTATGGAATATTACCTTTGGTTACTTTGAGTTTAAGTAAAAATATTTATACAATCAAGCTACTCATAAATATCTATGGTAAATGTTATAATTGGTAAACATGAGAAAAGTGGTTACTAGCGTGTTATATATAATAAGTTTTAATGTAAAAGACTTTTTATACTAGCGGTATATATCATTTAATTAAATATGTTATTTTCAAGTAATATATGATTGTGTAAAATAAAATAGGAGTTTATAAAGTTATATACATTGGCAATGTGAGAAATTTTTATACTAGCATGTCATCTTTACTTGTTGTAGCAGATAATTCGACTTAATTTCAAGATTGACAAACTAAACATTACATTTAAAGAGACTTAAATGTAAATATTCTTTGAAGGACATGATGGTATAAAACTAATCCCATCCAAATTCTCCATTTTGGTATACACCAAAGCCTTCCATTTCGTAGAAATTAAAAGAATCATCATTCAATATGCTCTCTTTCTTAGAAAATAAACTACATGAATTCTTTATTTTTTTCCTCCAATGTTGATAGTGTATTTACACTTATATCTTAAAAAAGAAGTTGAACTCATGGATTATAATTTATAGAACAAATTTCAGTATTACTTCTATTCTTATGATTTTGTGTGTGAATATTCAATTTGCAGTATGCAGTGTCAACACAAAGGTGTTATCTTGTAATTTTGGATGCACAAAAAATTGGAGAGAAGAATGAAGTAGTTGCAAGACTTGAAGTCCCAAGACATTTGAATTTCCCTCTTGGTTTTCATGGCTTTTGGGCTCCTAGCAACTCTGCCCTAGCCAATCTACAAAAAATTGAATCCAAGTGTAAAGATTCTTGGTCAATGATAAAAGATAACATGGTTAAACTTGGACAGTGAAACAAATATAAATAAACAAATGTTTTCATATATATAGATGTCCATTATTAGTAGCTTAATTATTCAAAGTGTTTAGAAAATTTAATAAGATTATTTTGTAAAATAGTTCATTTGTATACTAGAATCCACAAGAGTTCCAACAATGTCGATTCTTTTATTTCAGATGTAAGCATTTTTTAGTTGTATACGCTATAATTCTATAATTATTTTATTTTGTCATTATTATCTTAAATTCTTTTTTATTTTTACAACACGTAATTATCAGCAATTTACAACTTCCCCTGAATTGAAAAGTATAATTTTCCCCTATCAATTACATTCAATTACATGTTGATCAAGTAATTACATGACCAAACAAATAGGTCAAACATTATAATTACACTCAATTACACCACATTCAATTATCAGAGCGACTTTCCAAACGGACCCTAAGAGAAATTATGATTTCGACTTGTCTCGAGTGATGTGCTTCTTAAATAAATTAAAGACATATACCTTTGTAGCTAGACAAATTCACATTACAACTCCAATCCTATAATAAATAAGGTCAACCTCAATAATCGTGATAAAACACTGAAATCGGTGTCGCCTTTGTTGAAATCATTTCACAATTTCTCTCAAAGAAACCCTTGTCATTTGAATGTCTTTGATATATACATACTTTTCTAATATATTCCTTATAAATAATCGAGAAAGTGAATTTTTAGCTCTCTTTTAGTTGTAAATATTGAAACTGAATTTTTAAAATTTGAAAATTTGAAAATTTGAAATTGTGTTTAGACACATATTTTATTTTTAAAAATTATTTTTTTATAAATGTAAATTTCAAAATTGATAAGTTTAATAGTTAAATCAATATTTTATTTTATTTTTAGAAAAAAATTATAAGTGAAAATTCAAAGATTAATAATTTTACAATTAAAAAACTATTTTAAATAATTTTTTGAAATTTACTCTCGAGATCTATGACCCAAACACAGCTTATTATGAAGGTGAAATGGTCTAACAGACTCTTGTACTTGTACGAGTTTGTATTATGGACTGTTCTATTTAATTTTCTACTAACTGGACCCTTAAACTCAATCAAAGGAAGATTTTTAAAGGAGAAATTATGTAAATACATAATTTATTTTATTATAATCTCTAAAATTCACTATCATTTGTAAAACTTACGAACATCTTTACTCTCTTCTATTCTCGGGTACATCATTTTACGCTATGTATCGGTCGGATACATCACTTGTACATGACGTATTGGGACGTACGCGATGTATCAGAAATTGAGACGCAATGTATCAGAACGTTAAGAATTGTATCTGAAATTGGGACGCAATGTATTGGGACATTTTGAGATGTATGCTGTCACGAGCCTGTCACGACCCGAGCCTACACCTTGGATGTAGCCGGCACTCGAAGACCATTGATGGTCCCCAAGCGAACCCTCATCCTGGATGACTACAAGCGGAAAACTAGTTTAAGCATACAAAGCTTAAAAACTGAAATAAAAGTTCATAAAACTTAAATTCAAACTTTAACTCAAATGAAAACTATGAATAATAAAATATATTCAACTCGCCCAAAATTGGCAACTTAAGTCTTTGAAATATTTAATAAAATAAATAAATAATACAGACTTCTCAACTATACCGACTATCTATGAAGCCTCTAACTGATAAAGAAGGAAGTCAGGACAAGACCCACGACATCCTGACTAAACTGAAAAGTAAATGAAATCCTCCGGAAGATAAGGAGGCTCACCATAGCTAACTCGAACTCTCGGATGTATCAACGAATCTCCTGTTGATGATCCTGAATACCTGTGTCTGCATCATGAGAAGATGCAGGCCAAATGGCTCAGTACGTGGAATGTACGAGCATGTAAGAGGAATTCTAAAGCATAAACATAAGTTTGAAACTTGATAAAAATGGAAACATACTTACCTCTTTTCAAACTTACTCAACTCAGGAGTACTCAAGAATAGGATACTCAACTCAGAGATTAGATACTCAACTCAAAGATAAGATATTCAACTCTTGGTACTCAACTCTGGATACTCAACTCAATATAAAACAACAATACACATGCAATATATAGAAAGCTTTATAAAACAGTAAAAGCAACTTAGTTCGTTAAAGAAAATGCAATAACAACTCAACTTTACTCATATAATAAAGTAATACAGTTTCTATGGGAGTTTCTCTAACCGACAACCACCACTATGAGCCTAAGTGGTGATGCATCATCTTCCCCACGCTGCCAGAACTGTCCTATACTTTGCCGTCATATAGAACGCTTAACTTAGTGGATCCACTAGTCTATGCTAAAAGCATCTTAAGGAGTCATCTAAAAAGTATGATCCTTTACTACCCATGATGGCTACATGGTTTATGGAAACTTG